>JAOTQR010078588.1:0-11180 GCA_025774065.1 Solanum ossicruentum
TCCCGAATTGTTCAAAATTTTCAATATTTGTCCAAATTTCACAATTATTCCAAAATTTCAAAATACGGGTCCTAACAATAATCTTGTGCTACAATCATACCAATGGCTTGTCCAATTTCCGTCTTAGATAGTGAATGAAATGCTTTATACTTATAAGAACCAATGATTTAATCTTCTGTGTATAAACTAAAACTCTATACACTAAATCGTCTACTATATAAGTAAATGGACACATAAACAATTATATGATGTATTAAAACTTTTATTATAATTGGATGAATAATTATTCTATAATAAATACTATATCTAAACTCATGGTTAATAGTATATATTCCATGGTTAATAGTGTATATCCCAACAATCTCGCACTTAGACTTTTAAGCATTACAATTATTATAATAAGCTATATCTAAATGCATGATTAATAGTATACACCCTAACAATCTCTCACTTAGATATTCAATCCTGGAAATTGTTAGAATACTATGCCTAAATCCATGATTAATAACATACACCATAACAATCTCCTACTTAGACTTATCTCTATAAAAAATAATCTTTGAGTAGTACTAAGTAGGTTTGTGAAGTCTTTTGAGAGTTTGAGATATAATAGATCATAATATATCCAGAGCTCATTTATACATATATATTGATGTATCCTAAATAGCCAATCGTTGGGATTGGAGTACTATTCATGCAATACACATATACAATGACCGATTATTCACTCCATAAACTTATACAGACCTGACTCAGTTGGAGAGTCTACTGTTAGCCTAAGTCAAGTGAAAATCACTCTAGTTTCATTGATCCAATCTTATATTACTCAGTTTGGGAGAGTTAATATAGATTATCAAAACTAGCGATTAAATACATAGTGACTTGTATTAAATTCATCTATTCTGGAGGATGGTCTAAGGCAACACATGAAATTAACACTTCATTATTATTTAATTTGGTAATCATGGGAAGGATCCGTATATATTGAATAATTCTGAATAATAAAATTCAGAGCTCATTTATACATATATATCCATGCATCTTGAATAGTCAATCGTTGGGATTGGAGAACTATTCATGCACCACACATGTACAATGACGGACTATCCACTCCATAAACTTATACAGACCTGATTCAATTGGAGAATCAACTGTTAACCTAAGTCAAGTGAAAGTCACTCTAGTTCCATTGATCTAATCTTATATTACTCAATTTAGGAGAGTTAATATAGATTATCAAAACTAATGATTAAATACCTAGTGACTTGTATCAAATTCATCCGTTATGGAGGAAGGTCTAAGCCAGCACATGAAATTAATACCTCACTACTATTTAATCTTAGTAATCATGGGAAGGATCCGTATCACCAAATATGACCAAAACTCATATGACAATATGAATAGAAAAGAAATAGTTCTTATCAAGTCGTTCTTACGAACATATCGAATTTCAGATAAATTAGTGTCCATTTTTTTAAATTGGTACTAAAACTATGATCAATTCGGTTGAAAATATTATTTGGCCAATATAGATTATCAAAACTAATGATTAAATACCTAGTGACTTGTATCAAATTCATCCGTTATGGAGGAAGGTCTAAGCCAGCACATGAAATTAATACCTCACTACTATTTAATCTTAGTAATCATGGGAAGGATCCGTATCACCAAATATGACCAAAACTCATATGACAATATGAATAGAAAAGAAATAGTTCTTATCAAGTCGTTCTTACGAACATATCGAATTTCAGATAAATTAGTGTCCATTTTTTTAAATTGGTACTAAAACTATGATCAATTCGGTTGAAAATATTATTTGGCCAACATAGAATTTAAAATTTTTCGTTCAATAATTCCTATCACGTGTCATCATCATTTGTATAGCAGATGCACAAATCGAGAATAAAGAACAAAATTTTAAAACTATTTTCAATAATTCCTATCACGTGTCTGAGCATTATTTTTTTAAAAAAAATCAGCATGTTTATGTATTTATTGAATATTAAAATTCAAAACACACCTTATAAGTATTCATGAATCTTGAACAATAAATTTGCTGAAAAAATAACTACTTATGCAACATGCATATGTGGTGTTAGATGTTCACTCCATAAATTTAGAACAAGAACTGATTCATACGAAGAGTATATTGATAATTTAAGCCAAGTGAATATCATTATCTCTAGATCCATTGATCCAATCATATATTACTAAGTTCAAGAGAGCAAATACATATTATCAAAAACTAGAGATCAAATTAAATCTAGTGACTTCTATTAATTTCATCTGTTATGGAGAAAAACAATCATAACATTTTAAGACTCATTATTTAGTTTTGGGGCAAAATAGAAAAAGACTATTAAGTGTACTCACATATGTACAAATTGGTTAAATCAAAATAAAAAAATACTTAAGCTAGTTTATATTTAATGCAAATCCAAGTAGTCATCAAACCCATTAAAAAGGGATTGAAAAAGGACAAAGCCCAATTGCTTGTTAAAAAAGATTTTAAAAAAAATTAGAAAGGATAAAAATTTTAAAAATCTATGATGGGAGTGGGAATCAAACCAATGACCAATGACACGACATTGAACTGCTAGACCATTGAGTCGTATGCTTCTATTATGTTAAAAGGGTTCATTATTAATTATATACACATAATACTTAAATTTGATCGTATATATAGTGTTATTTTTTTATCGATGAACCCCCTCCGTCCAAGGTAGATCCACCCCTGATCCTTATCATATATCAATTCATGTTAAATAATCATATGTAATCATTACAATATCTAACATAAATAAAATCGATATAAGGGATTATTTTCATACTAAATTACATTTTAATTCGAAAGGACAACTTGAAAATCATTTTAACAACCTCAAAGTATCATAACTACACAACAATGAGTATTTCTAGCTAGGTTGTTTTCGATGAACTTATCAAATTTCAGGTCAATTGGAGTATAAAAGAAAATTATTTCCAAAACTATGATCAAATTCAAATTCACATGATTTAAGCATCTTTGGGAATTAAAAAAAATATGGCCTACATTCTTATCACATATCAATTTATGTTAAATTATCATGTGTAATCATGTTCTAGATTCAAGATAAATACACCTGACATGAAGAATAACCTCATCATATTCAAATCAAAATTTAATCCAACAATTAACCTAAAAATCCATATAAAAGATTTTTTTTTTTTGCGGAACCATCAAATTTCAAGTCAATCATAGATCATAAAATTCATGACCACATAAATTATGATCAAATTTTAAAAATATTTGCATTAGGTATAATTAAAGATTAAAAATCTTGATTTAAAATTCATTCTCTTCTAATAATTATCCCATGAGCACAATGCATGCATTGTATCCCCCTTTTTAGTAAGACACACAAAACTTCTTATATCATATTGTCCTCTTGATTAATACATCTGAGAATCCAAGATATTATACTTCTCCCTTTTAGACCGATAAAAATCTTTAATATCTCTTCTCATGAATTAATTAGTGTTACTAGTGGCTAAGGTAATCTCCTTTCATTAGATAAAATTTTATCCCCATTGTACACTTATCCAGAACAATTTACACATGACACATTGAGCATATTCTAATGATTCAAATAAATCCATCATATTTGATGGATTCTATTTATTAATCATAATTCTCAAATCATGTATCGATATAATTTCACGTGTATAAAACTTTAAGAGTTTCTAACGAATTAACATAAATATTTTTTTTAGTAATTATTATTGATCATAAACTCTTAATTTGTACAATATTATATCGATATAATAATGTAAAATCCACAAGACTCAGAGAAAATATAATCAATTCCAATCACAAAAATAAAAAACGAAGTCAACAATATTTCGGTGGCTAGGAAATAGGTTAACTTTACCTTTCCTACGTGGACAAGAGATCTTGTCAAAAAATCCCCACCTAGCAGTCACTTTGTAATTGATAAAATTTTTAAGGTTCAACTAATTTAAACCAAGAATTTCTTCTCATCTTAAAAAAATTGCAGCAACCAAGTATATTATCAACAGACCAAAGCAATACGACGTTCAGTAGCTATAAAAAATTGGTTGCCACTGTCCATCGTCAAAATTCCATTGGCTCCCCTCTCTTTTATTTATTTATTCTTTTTAATTAAAGAGATTAGTAAAAAAGAATTGCAATATCTCTACAATGCAATTGATGCTCATTGTAGTACGTGCAACCTCCCTTCTAAAGAATTGAAAGTCAAACTTTTGAAAGAGAAAAAAAACTTAACCCTTTGATCAACTTCTACAATTTCTTTTTATTATTGTAGCCGATCAATCAATAATTTTATTTTTTTCTCAATTTAAATCATGAATTGTATATATAATCGAACATACATACACATCATCTACGAGTTATCTATTAAAGATGCAAGTGTGGCTCTCCATGCCAATTGTTGAAAAATCATATGCGTAGCGAAAACATATAAGAATTGTATTGCTTACATGAAAAATAAATAACACATACATTTATGCTAGAACACATATAATCATGCTAGAACACATGAACTTTATGAGATTTAATTCGATAAATACCTCTTGAAGCATGGCCATATACCTTCAAGTAAATCAACGATTAAACTGCAGTTCTGCGATTTCTACAATGATCCAAGTTCACTTCTGAACTCCCTCAATACTTGGGTGGGCAAGCATTGAATAGATAACCTAACTCTCTTTCATCCAAAATCCCCTTTTTTCTTAATTACCTAAACCCCTGTTTATAGAGGATAGAGGATCTTTCCAAATCCAAAAGGAAGAAGGAAACCCACTTTTCTTGAAAGACAAAAAACTAATATGTGTCGTCCTTTTCCTAGAAATAGGATTCTGAGTTCTAGTTAAATATGGGCGTTGTAGGACCACAAAATTTATTGTTGAGGCTCCTTATTATAGAAATAATTCAAATAATCAATTTGAAATTATTCTTACCATAATAAATTACAAAACAAATCATTCCATTAAAGATTCGTAATTGCACTCCTCTATTTATATTTTAAAATTTCCCATTAAACACTTATGTAATTCTCCATGTTAAGATTACATATAATAACCAATAAATTAAATTACTGACATATTTAATTTAAAGATTAATTTTCTTTAGAGCACTGCTTAACTTATTTCATATATCGGATTCATAAATTTACTTGCAAGGCTTGACACTATGAAAACTTATAAGCGTCTCAAAAGACATATTATCAATCTCTATATCGAGACATAGATTCCATCAACTAACTTATTATTTCACCAATATATATTATTATCATCTAACCTACCAGGCATATTGCCTCATCTTCAAAATCTCACCTTTTAATAAATCAAAACGATAAATAATATATACAGATCATAATAGTTATATTAGGATTGAGAATATAAGTACATTTAATAGTTTAGAGAATATGTTTTTATTAGTCAGTCTAAAACAACTGTCTCTACTTAGTCTTGTTCAATACATACTATATGCATTAGCACAAGAAGTTGGAACTACACCGTTTCTATAATCAAGAAAAATTATATATAATCTTGTGCTACAATCATACCGATGGCTTGTCCAATTTCTATCTTAGATTGTGAACAAAACACTTTATACTTATAAGAACTGATGATTTAATCTTCTGTGTATAAGCTAAAACTCTATACACTAAATCATCTATATATAAGTAAATGGACACATAAACGATTATATGATGTATTAAAACTTTTATTATAATTGGATCAATAATTGTTCTTGTCACTCCTCGAGCCTACACCTTAGACGTGGCCGGCACTTAGAAATTATTTTTGGTCCCAAGCGAACCACTTGACCTTGCTACTTACTCAGTGGAAGACTTAATAATAGTGGAAAAGCTATTAAAATAACAAGCTAACTTATGAATTGTTTGCATAAACTGAATGTAACAGTCCACCAATAACAACGGAAATAACTAAAGCTAGAATGCTGACATGTAGTCTATGAAACCTCTACTATAACTGTCTGAAAGGGGCTACTTGGATAGGCCCCAAGTAGCCAGAACTGAAATAAATAACATAAACTAAAGAGCCTCGGACTAAGAGGAGGCCTCACCACTGTCTGGAAGCTATCAAGTTCTCAAAAAAGCAGTTGTTGAGAAACTTTGTCACCTGCGTCTGCATCATGAAATGATGCAAGTCCTAAAGACGTCAGTACGTGGTATGTACGGCATGTAAGATGGCCAAAACAGTAACTTAGAATATCATAATATTTCTCAAAAGACATAAATATAACTCATAATGAAATAACAATAATAATAAATGCTCTGTATGTTGAAAGTAACATGCTGAAAACTGGTAAGAAAACATATTTTCTTAGCTTGGGGAGTTTATCTAACCGACAACCACCACGATGAGATTCGTGGTGACACAACGTCTTGCCCATGCCGGGGAGAAGAACTAGGGGAATGGATACATTCCAAAACTGGGCTATCTTAGTGGCTACCGTGGTACGATCCTATCCTATGTTGGCTACATAGTTTATAAGTTCGAGTAATTAATTCTACTCTCATCCATATCGGTGCTCAACACTATTCCCAAAATACTTTTATATAGCTCATACTTAAAGACTTGAAATTCTTAAAATTTTCTTTCTCGGGAACTTAGCCCAACTTACTATTTAGCTTTCTCATTTGAGTTCTTTAACTTGACTGAAAACTAACATCAATTTAAGTGATTCCAGAAACATGCTAAATTTCTTGGCTAATATTCAAGAATCAATTTTTTAAAATTGTACTTCTTGAATAGCTTAAAAAGATACTCCTACTAATCTTTCTTTCCTTGAAATAGTAACAATATTTTCAAGAAACCTCAACAACAATGAATCTTGTTCATATATGAGTGTAAATTTGATAACAATACTTTAGTTAAGTAATATAGAAAAGCAAGAATCATAATATTCATCAAGAATCTATATGTACCATGGGAATTAACATACTTCGCAAATTACAAGGATTTAACTTCAACTAGTACTTGAAAATTTATGGGTGAAAACGAACTTCCATCTTTACAGATATTCTTCAAAAATAATAGTTTTAGGGTGACCTTACATACCTTGAAAAGAACTCTTGGTGAATTGAAGGAATTTTCTTGAAGGCCCCAACCATTCTTGATTTTACGCTTGAAGTTTCTGGGAGGTTTTTCTTTCTTAAACGAATGAATGTGAAAAAGAATACGTTTTTGGACTTAAACTCGTCTTAAACAGACTAGTTTAGGATTAGGGGGTATGGGAAAGGTCAAAATTGCTCCTCCCCATTAAAAGAGACAAAATTGCTTGAAATTACACTAGTGCGTGTCGCACACTAGTGTTGATTTCCAGTTTTTTGTGAATTCCAGCTTTTCATCGAATTTCGAAAAACAAACAAAGTGTGATTCCTCGTCCCTAGCGCATCATGGAAGCGGAGCAGAAACCTCATTGTTTTGAAAATTTTGGAAAAAAATAATTCAAGTTTTTTCGTGTTAAAATCGATTCGAGACCATTTTTCGACTCAATTTTTCACACTGATCGCAAATCTGATCTCGAATTTACCCGAATTTGCAAAAGGAGCATGGCAAGACGTGTTACGCGCAAGGTCAATTCTAGGGGTATTTTGGTTTTTTCACGGGGGTGTCATAGTTCTATAATAAATACTATATCTAAACGCATGGTTAATAGTATATATTCCATGGTTAATAGTATATATCTGAACAATCTCCCACTTAGACTTTTAACCATCACAATTATTATGATAAACTATATCTAAATACATGGTTAATAGTATATACCCTAACAATCTCTTACTTATATATTCAATCCTGGAAATTGTTAGAATACTATGTCTAAATCCATGACTAATAACATATACCATAACAATCTCCCACTTAGACTTTTAACTATGCATTTACAACTTTTGGAGGTATTCCTTTTATATTACTTATCAAAAGGATCTGTCCACTCTGCTTAATTGATTGTTTTCAGCCTCCAATTATGTATGTATGTTAGCATGCAAATATGTTAACGAATGATTAGATTATACAAGTAATTAATTACTTATAGCGAGTGGTAATATTGTGAAGAGATTGTTGAAAGAATATTAGTAAAAACCTTGACTTTTGGTTGAGTATCTTTGAACAAAGACAATAATGTGGCTAGTGAGAACTTGAGAGATGGTATGGTACTACCAATGAATAACTAAACTAATGAAGATTCTATTATTGAATGAATGATGAGATTCACTGACGGGGGTTCATTTGAATTTATGAATTGGGAATATGATTGTTCAATGCACTATGTTACTTGGATCGTATATATGTATAAGTATATTGCATGTGTTGATTTCGATTGACGTTTCTTGTCACTTTGGACAGAGCTTTGAGATAGTATGAAAAGTAGCAACTAGCCATTTTCAGCTAACCTTTCACACTTCTATTTATTTACTATTTTTGTTCTACTAGAGAATCAAAGATCAAAACTTGTATAAATTTCTTTTGACTTTTAGATTGTGAATTTCATATTTTTATGTATTTTGATTATTACCTCTGCATTATTCTGATGTCATCACACCCAATTTCAAATTGTGATAGTATTTTGTATTTCTCTTAAAATAATATAAAATTGAAAATATATTTTACTAAATTATATTTAATAATGATACTTTGAGAGTTTAAATTTAATTATAACCACTCTAATATTTGGAAAATGGGTACGTAATGATAAGAATAATAATGAATTAAGGTAGTAAGTCCAACATTTTTCTTATTAATAAATGTGTTAAGAGAAAAAAAAAAGGGTAGTATCTCTTCTTAAAATGGTTTAATGTGAATCATCAGTTCCCCCCCGCATTAATATCACCAAGAATAGTAGTGATGATGAGAAGAATAAGAATGTAATTAATCAAGACGGCGTAGGAGGTACTCAACTTCGACATGTTTAGTCAAAGGCATTATCCATTCATCATATAAACGCGAAACTAGTGATGGATCTACTTTGCCCTTCACTTCTTTAGCACTATCGTCGTTTAAGGTCACTTGTCGGCCAAATACCTTAGCTTTCTTTGCTACTCTCTTCTTCACCATCTCTTCAACTGCTTCAAATGTCAATAACTTCATCAGAGCATCCCTATCCTATAACAACAAAAATAGTGTTTTAGGAATAGAAAAATTCATTTAGAAAAATATAGTTGTAAGTGATGAAATACCTGAGCAAGAATAAACGGTTTATAATCATCAGTGCTATCCCTAAATTTAACTTCAGCAACATATAATCCATAGTGAATCCTTCTGGACAAAGCCTTCAACATAACCAAACATAAAATAAAATATTCACTTCAGCTTGTAAATAAAGCCAAAATATTTATTTTTGAAATATTGTGAAAATATACAAAAAGATGTAACATGAAGTGACAGGTCATGTCATTTTATTATCGAATTGACTAATTAGAAATGATAAAAATAATGAGTTTTCGAACGTGTTGAAGTTACATTTTTTAGTATAACCTGCAAGTTGTAGAAAAATTCTGAGTTAAGAATAACATTTTTCTTTCTTTGGACTCTTAACCTTGTTTTTCCGAGAATCAAAATAAAAAAGAAGAAAATTATGAAGTCTAGCCACCATCTTCGACCATATCTTGGTCAAGATATTGCAGCCACCAAATAAGGCACCACTCCACCGTCCAACCATCATTTTTGAAGATGGAGTTTTTTGTTCATACCTCTGAAATCTACTATAAATAGAGATGCAAATTCTTATTTATAATACAGACACAAAAAAAAAACACCAAGACAAGAGTGTAGTAAAGTGTGAGTTTGAGAGTTGTTTTTATTATCTATTCTTGTGAGTAATAGAAGAATTTTTTTCTCTCAAATTCGTGTTTACCAACGCCTTATTGTTCACTTGACTTTAACAAGTGGTATTAGAGTCAAGTTAGAAGCATTGATCGAGTTTTTTTTGTGACGGAGATACTGTTCACCGAAGTTCTGCCAGAGACTGTTCACCAGATTTTCTGAGATTTGTTTGAAATCTAATTCTGACTAGATCATTGGATTGGTCTCGTTAAACGGAGTCCAACGCACCAAATGATGACCTAATTAGAGTTCAAACGAGTCTAGAAATCCCAGTCAAAGTTCAATCAACTCTGTCGGAATTTTGTCAGTGATAGAGATACTGTTCACCGGAGTTCTGCCGGAGATGACGACACTATTCACCGGAGAACGACGGAGAAGACGATCGAAAATACTGTTCATAGTCGGAATCTGCAATAGTTTCAAAAATTACACATTGACCCCTCAAGTTTTTTGAAATTTCAACTTGGTCTCTCAACTTTCAGAAAATATCAGATTGACTCTTGATCTTTCTGAATTTATAGTTTAACCTCTGATCTTTCTGAAATTGCAATTGATCCCTAAGGTTTTTAAAATTATTATTTTACCTCAATAGTGGAATTTTGGCCCTGAAGTGTCAATTCCACGTTATTTGACCGTTCCGGACGTAATGGTGAGCTCCATTTTTCAAGCTCCAACCTCATTTTGGTGAATTAAGCTATTGCAAGGTGATAATGACCACAGAAGAGTCAACATCATCTTTCGGAGCCATGATTATGCTCACTGCCACTAACTACACGTTGTGGAGATCTTGGATAGAAGATCTCCTAAGCTGTAAAGATTTATTTGATCCCATCGAATTGAAAGGTGAAAATCCTGATCCCGCCAAGGAGTCAGAATGAAAGAAATCAAATCGAAAAACTATAGATCAAATCTGTCAATGGATTGATTATACTGTCTTCCACCATGTTGCATAAGAGACAGACGCAGATGCCCTCTGGAAGAAGTTGGAGGACATGTAACAGGCCAAGACCGTTCAGAATAAAGCCCTATTGATGAGGCATTTAGTCAACATGAAGCTTAAAAATGGAACTTCAGTTGCTGAGCATACCAGTGAGTTCCAGAGCATGGTCAACCAGTTGACGTCTGTAGAGATGCCACTTGGCGAAGAAGTTCAAGCGCTGCTACTACTCAGTTCCCTTCCCGATAGTTGGGAAACGCTGGTCGTATCACTCAGCAACTTAGCCCCAAATGGCAAACTTCCTATGTCAATGGTCAAGGATGCTCTATTTACTGAAGAGGCAAGGAGAAAGGACATGGGC
>JAOTQR010078589.1:0-11180 GCA_025774065.1 Solanum ossicruentum
TGCTTTGGCAAAGTCGTAAGCATCTTCGTGGATGGTTGGCCAATAGTAGCCACACTGCAAGATCTTATGTGATGTCCGGATTTCACTATGGTTCCCATCTACTAGAGATGTGTGGCATACTTCTAAGAATATCATCATCTCGGCCTCAGTAGCACAATGATGAATAATCGCATATGTACATACATGAAACAAGTATGGATTTACACAAAATAATTTTCTCACATCAGACACGAAAAATCCTTATCTTTTTCGATGGCTTCCACAGTCAATCAGATTCCAGCCAAAAATAAGAAAAGTCCGGCAAACGTTTTTCAATGCAGGTTCTTGACTTTTTAAATATCATTGTTTTATCTCATTCTTTTGGATATGGCTTCTTGATCATCCATCACTATTCTGGATACATTTTGCTTTCTGTTTTGGTCTTGGGCATTCTGGTATTGATGCTCTATTCAGTAACAGAGAATAAATTTTGTTCAATGGTTTGTTATTGTTGCTGTATATTTTACTATGGTTCTATATTACGATATTGTTGAATATTGTTGTATATTATTTTATATTTCTGTTGTATATTGCTATATATTGTTGTATATAATGGTATATTGTGTATGTTATTGCTTATTATTGTATACTATTGTTGTATCTTCTTGTATACTGTTGTATATTATTTTTGGTAGTTTTTCTTGTTTTTTTATTGTTTTACGTGTATATTCACTAGATTGTGTTTTATGGATCTTTATAGTTTAGAGAGTAAGTAATTCTTATTTTAGTGGCATCGGGATCTAATGGTGGACTAGGGTCATGTCATCGGTTGGGGTCAAGGGTTAGGGGTAAGGGTGGGAAGAGGGACACAGGTTTATTCAAGTTAAGGGTCGTGTTGTGAAATATAGGATCACTTACAGGGAAATCCATAGAGGTAGTGAATTGTCTTAAGAGGAGACGTATTAATATTGCATGTGTTTAGGAGACCAAGTGGGTAGGTACCAAGGCTCGGGAGGTAGATGGATATAAGTTGTGGTACTCGAGTGGTTCTAGAAATAGAAATAGTGTGGGTATCCTGATAGACGAGGATCTTAGAGATTATGTGGTTGATGTTAGAAGGGTTAATGATAGGATGATGTTTATCAAACTCGTGGTAGGTAAGCATGTGGTGAATGTCGTTAGTGTGTATACACCTCAAGTAGGCCTAGATGAAGAAGTCAAAAGGATATTTTGGGAGGATCTGGATGAGATTGTGCGAGGCATACCAGTGACAAAAAAAATCTTCATTGGGGTGACGTTAATGGGCATATCAGGGCAACCACTAGCATATTTGAAGATGTTCATGGAGGCTTTTGTTTTGGGAAGAGGAATGAAGGCGGGATGTCTCTCTTGGATTTTACTAAACTCTTTGAGTTAGTTATTGCTAACTTGTGTTTCTCAAAGAGGAAAGACAACTTTATCACCTTCTATAGTACGGTGGCTAAGACGTAGATAGATTACTTACTTCTCTAGAAGGACGATAGAACTCTATGCAAGAATTGCAAAGTTATTCCAAGTGAAAATATTTGCACTCAACATAGGCTTCTAGTGAATGATTTGGAGATCAAGAGAGAAAAAAAGAAGAAGGTTATTTATGCCCAACAGAGGATTAGATGGGGATGCCTTATCTCCTGCCCTTTCTCGTGAGATAGAAGAAAAGTTAAGAAACTTAGAGGCCTGGAGTAGTAATGAGAATGTGAACAGTATGTGGAACACAACTACTGGTTGCTTTAGAAAGGTAACTACCGAGGTACTAATGGTTTTTAGAGGGACCTTTGTTGGTTGTCAGGTGATTGGTGGTGGAATGATGAAGTTTAGGGAAAATTGAAAGATAAGAAGGTTACGTACATGAAGTGGTTGGAGTGTAGTGATGATGATGAAAAGCGAATGCTTAAAGAGATATATAAGAAGACTAAGTCAGAAGCGAAGATGGCAGTGATGAGTACTGAGATAGCAGCATTTGAGCACCTATATGAGGAGCTAAGTATTAATGGTAGGGACAAGAGACTGTATAGGCTTGCTAAAGAAAGAGAAAGGAAAGCTCGTGACTTTGACCAAGCGAAGTGCATCAAGGATGAGGATGATGAGGTGTTGGTGGATGATACTTCCATTAAACTAAGGTGGCAAACTTACTTTCATAAACTCTTAAATGAAAACGGAGATAGAGATATTGAGTTGGGTGAGTTGGCACACTCCGAAAGTTATCGTGATTTTGGTTATTATAGGTGGTTCAGAGTTAAGGAGGTTAGAAGGGCTATTAGTAGGATAAAGAGAGGGAGGGTGATCGAACCTGATGAGATTCAAATCAATTTTTGGAAGAAAATGGTCAAGGATGGCATAGCGTGGCTGACTAGACTAGTCAATGCTATTATGAAGATTGCTAAGATGCTTGATGAATGGAGGAGGAGTACAGTTGTTCCATTGTACAAGAACAAAGGGGACATTCAAAACTATAACAATTACAGGGGCATCAAGTCGCTAAGTCACACGATGAAGGTCTAGGAGAGAATGGTAGAGATGAGGGTGAGAAGAGTAGTGTCTATTTTGGAGAATTAGTTTTGATCCATGCTGGGGTGGTCGACTACTAAAGCAATTCATCTTGTTCAGAGATTTGTGGAGAAATATAGGGAAAGAAAGAAGGACCTCTATATGGTGTTCATTGATCTCGAGAAAGCCTATTAAAGGGTTCTAGGGGATGTCCTATGGAGGTTTCTCGAGGTGAAAGGTGTCCCAATAGAATATAGCAGGGAAATTAAGGACATGTACAACAGAGCCAAAACTCGAGAAAGAACGGTGGGAGGAGACTCAGAGAATTTTCCTGTTGAGATGGGACTCCATCAAGGATCTGTGTTGATCCCTTTCCTGTTTGACTTGGTGATGGATGAGTTGACGCGATCTATCAAAGAGGCGGTTCATGGTGTATGCTATTTGCAGATTACATAGTCCTAATTGATGAGATTCGGATTAAAATTAATGATAGATTGGAGGCTTGGAGATATGCCTTGGAGTCCAAAGGATTCAAACTGAGCAGGACCAAAACAAAATACTTGGAGTGCAAATTTAGTATTGCGAGAGTTAGACAGTGATGTGAGGCTTTCCACTCAACTTAACCCCAAGAGGGAAAACTTTGAGTATCTGGAGTCCATCATCCAAAGTAGTAGCAATATCAATGATGATGTCACACACATATTGGGGCAGCATGGACTAAATAGAGGCTTGACTTGGGAGTATTGTGTGACAAGAAGATACCACCTAAACTAGAAGGTAAGTTTTATAGAATGGTGGTTAGACCATCTTTGCTGTATGGGGTGGAGTGTTGGCCAATAAAAAAGGTACATGTTCAAAAGATGCATGTCGCAGAGATACGGATTTTGAGAAGGATGTGTGGCCATACCAGGAGTGATAAGATTAGGAATGAGACCATTCAGGAGAAGATAGAGGTGGCCCCTATGGTTAATAAGATGAGGAAAACGAGACTGCGATGGTTTTGACATGTGCAAAGAAGGAGTATCGATGCTCCTACTAGGAGGTGCGAGAGGTTGGTTTTGGAAGACACACAGAGGAGTAGAGATAGACTGAAGAAGTATTAGAGGGAGGTGATCAGACAGGATTTGGCGAAAATTGATCTCACCAAGGACATGACCTTAGATACAAAGGAGTGGAGATCGTGAATTAGAGTACCACACTAATTGGTTGGTAGGGTGGGAGGATGTCTGGCCTTGGGGTATAGTAAGGTAGCAGGAGTAGTCGTGTTTTATATCATATGTTGTCATTATTAGTTGTATGTGTGTTAAATTTACCGTATTAAGTATTGTTATATGTTTTCCGTTATTAGTCACCCTTTTTATTCCCTTTCCTTTCCTTTTTGTCATATCTAGTTTATTCTGCTTATGGGTTTTTGAAATGTGGGTTTTTAGAAAATAATCTCTCTATTTCTAAGAGGTAGTGGTAAGGTCTGCGTACATTCTACCCTTCCCAGACCCATATGTTGTTGTTGTTAT
Source organism: Solanum ossicruentum (assembly GCA_025774065.1). Lineage (NCBI taxonomy): Eukaryota > Viridiplantae > Streptophyta > Magnoliopsida > Solanales > Solanaceae > Solanum > Solanum ossicruentum. Next base: position 4,020 of record JAOTQR010078589.1, read on the forward strand.
TGTAGACATGAATTTCCGGTGCTGGTGGGTACTCATCTGGTGCCATAATATCACTAACCAAATAATTTGCATAGTCTGCAAACCATGATATCAAATCATGGGATGTTGTCAATAGTCTCTCATCTAGGAATGAGTGTTCAATCTCTAATCCATCATCTAACTTTGCCATTTCCCCATCTTCTAATTTGGAGAGATGATATGCAACTTGATTTTCGATTCCTTTTCTATCCATAACATCAAAGTCAAATTCTTGAAGAAGAAGTATCCATCGAATCAATCTTAGTTTTCATCCTTCTTCTCCATCAAGTACCATAGGGCAGAGTGATCTGTGTGCACTATGACTTTGGTCCCCTACAGATATGACCTGAATTTTTCGAACACAAAGACCACAACGAGTAACTCCTATTTTGTGACAGTGTAGTTCTTTCAGGCTGCATTCATGGCTTTGCTGGCTTAGTATATGGGGTGTAATATCTTCTCTTGGTGCTCTTCCAATACTACACCAAGCGTGACCCCACTTGCATCGCATATGATTTTAAAGGGTTTTGACCAGTCTTGAGCTACAATGATGGGAGCCAAAATCGATTTCTGCTTCAATCCTTCGAAGGCCTTTAGGCATGTGTCATCAAACATGAACTTAGCATCCTTCTCATATAGCTTGCATAATGGATATACAATTTTAGAGAAGTCCTTTATGAAGCGCCTGTAGAATCCTGCATGGCCTTGGAAGCTCCTTACACCTTTCACAAAGATAGGTGGGGGAAGCTTCTCAATCATCTCCACTTTAACTCTATCAACCTTGATTCCTTTGATGGAGATTCTACGTCCCAATACAATATCCTCCTTCACCATGAAGTGACTCTTTTTCTGATTCATCAACAGATGGCATTCTTCACATCGTCTAAGCATGCCATGCAAGTGCTTCAAGCGATCCTCGAATGAGTCACCAACCATGCTAAAGTCATCCATGAAGACCTCAATAGTTTCCTCCACCATGTTTGAGAACATGGACATCATACAACTTTGAAATGTCGCTAGTATCTTACACAAACCTACTGGCATCCTTTTAAATGCAAAGGTTCCATAGGGGCATGTGAATATTGTCTTTCCTACTTCTCCAGAACAATGGTGATCTGGTTGTATCCTGAGTAACCATCCCGAAAATAATTCAACCCCTTTTTCACTAATTGATCTTGCATTTGGTCCATGAACGACATAGGGAAGTGACCTTTCTCTATCGATTTATTAAGCTTTTTGTAATCCATTGACACTCTCAACCCAGTGACTGTTTGCATAGGAATCAACTCGCTGCTAACATTTAGGACTTTCATACAAATTGGATACCCCCTTCTTTGGAAAATAATAAATTGGGCTCACCCATTCACTATCAAGGATTGGATAGATCACCCTGCGTCGAACCACATAATGATTTCCTTGTGCAAGACCTCTTTCATAGGGGAGTTAAGATTCCTTTTGTGCTCAATACCTAGCATGTAGTCCTTGACCAATTGGATTTATGAGTACATACCATGAGAGGGATACCAATGCTGTCTGCAATTGTCCACCCAATGGCCTTCTTGAACTGCTTAAATACTATTACAAGGGCATTTAACCTATTCGTTGTTTACGCCATAGTCAAACAAGTTTGACTTGCAAGGTGTTTTTGATGCCCAAAAATGCATATCTTAGATAGGATGGAAGAACATTCAACTCTAGCATTGGTGGCTTCTTTATGGATGATTTGGTAGGTGGTAACCCTCGATTCTGTAGGTCCAACTCTAACTTGGTTGATGCCTAGCTGCATAAGACACTCCTAATGCCTTCATTGTCACCTCATAATCTGGGATGCCATCACTCCTAAAGTTCATCAATATTGCTTCCAGAGGGTTAGTCTCTCCTCAAGTGGTACATCTGGCTCTGCAACATAGACTACTCTCAAATCGTCCTCTTTATTTGCAAGTTAGGAGACATTGAACATGACCTCATCTTTATCCAATCTGAACTTGAGTTGGCCTCTCTCCATGTCAGAAAAGGTGTGTCCAGTGGCTAAAAAGGCCTCCCTAGGATGATAGGGACTTCGAAGTCAACCTCGTAGTCCAGGATCACAAAGTCTTCAGGGAATATGAATTTATCCACTTTGACAAGAACATCATAGATTATCCCCATGGGTTTCTTCACCATGCAGTCGACCATCAATAATATGCTTGTCAGAGTAAGGGCTGCCAATTGCAGCTTCTTGAAGACCACAAGGGGCATTAGATTTATGCTAGTGCCGTGATCACACAATGCCCTTATGAAATCTATATCTCCAATAGTGCAGGGTATGGTGAAAGTGCCAGGATCTTCTCACTTTTTCACCAAGGACCTTGTAGCAATTGCACCACAATGTTGAAGCTCTTAAGAGAGCTCCTGACTCATAGTGCATTTCTTTCTATGAAAGTCCTTTATAAACTTTTCATACCTTAGCATCTTCTCCAATTTCTCAATGAGAGAGATACTGATGGAGAGTTGTTTCACCATGGGGATTAAGTGCTTGAACTTGTCCTCCTCCTCCTTTTTGATTTTTTATGAGAAGGGAGGAGGAGGTCTAGGAATGGTCTTCAGCTTATGTGGCACCTCTGCAACATCATTCACCCCATCCTCGACACGATCATCTTTGGTATCCGTATCCTTGACTTCAACTACCTCCTCTCAAACATCATCATCACACTATGAGTGGTAATTGTGATGCACTATGGGTTCTAAACTATGTTGCTAGGAAGACTACCTTTTTGACTCTGGTTGAGTTGAGTTGACACTTGACCAAACTGTTGCTCAAGTAGTTTGATGGCAAAAAAATGAGACTCGATTTTCTGATTTATGCTACAGATGTCAAATTTCTTCCCCCTCGAGGTCTCATCCTGTGTCTCAACTGTCTTCAACAGATAATCCTACATCTCCTCAACTCTAGAACTACTAGCATCGGTGTCACAATTGTGTGGTGGCATATAAGGACCGTTTTTGTAGCTATCTTTGCGACCCAAATCTGAATCTCTATCTTGGCCCCTATTCCTATCGTAGTAACCTCCATGGTTGTCTCTAAATGCGCCATGTCTTTTATAGTTCTGACTTTCATTTCCTTGACCTTGGCACCAATAGTCCTGACTGGACCCTTGGGCATTAGTTTTGGAAACCCCCTTCTGACCAGTAATGAAGCAAGTGTCCTCCTCATTGTAGGGTTTCTCGTAATAGGTGTTCATAGAAGATAATGAATGATTGCATTCTGCTTCATCATCACCTCAATATTAGTATGAATCGGGGCAAGCTCTTGCATTATATCCTTATTTATTTTAGCTTGCTTCAAACCAATACTGATAGCATATAAACTTTTGGTAGATTATCTGTCTCTTTGCCCCTTTCCACGATTCTTCTTGACCACTTTTTCCAACTTCTCAGTAATCCTTGCAAATGGTTGATCCAAAAATATGCCCCCATGACGGCATCATCACATGCTTGACTATTTTCGTCCTGGGTATAGTAGAAGATCTCCACTAAGGGATTATCAACAATTTTGTTATAAGGGACACTTCTCAAGCACTTTGTGAATTGCTCCTAAGTACTGATCGAGTTACTCGAAAGTTTCTCTAAGTTGTTGATTTGATCTTTCAACTTGAGCTTCTTCAATCTCGGAAAGTACCTTTCCGAAAAGGCCTTCTGAAACTCAGCTCAACTGGTGATCAAACTCTATGAATGGTTAGATAGCCATAGCACTACATTGCCTGTCAAAGATAATGGGAAGACATGATGTCCCACAGTATCCATGGGTAGATTCTGTGTTCTCATTACACTCTTACAGGAAAACACAACCTTGTGTATTTGACTATGTCGATGCTCTTATGGTAGGCCTGTGAAAAACTCATGATTCTGCAACATATGTAGTAACACACTTGAAACCATGAACTTTGTGTCATCCGAGAGCGGCGGTAAAACAATGGCTCCAGTATCATCCATGACCATAGGGTTCAACCAATATTAATTCCACTGATAAGGTTTGGCATTAAAGTCTTGTGGCTGTGGATCAATTTCCTCAAGAGGAAGTGGGTTGTCATTATTCATATTCTCATTCTCATTTTGGTTCAGAGTTGCATTCGCTGCATTGTTTGCATTATCTTGGGCCATCCTTCTTAATCTTCTCTGGATATCTGGGTCAAATGAAATCAAGGGAATGCCTCGACTTTGCATATTTGGCATACACTACACCTGTACCTTGAAATAGAACAAAAATGACAAACAAAGTGAAATGAGGGAAATAAGGATTAATTCCCAAACTACTTGAATTAAACAAGTCTAGTCGTATTCCCTGGAAATGGCGCCATAATCTTGATGTTACCAAGTTACACCTCCTTTTTTAGGCTAAAGCGCTCATTGTCAAGATATATAGCCTAACTGAGATTAGAGTTGATACCATAAGGAATATGGTAGACCTAGAAGAATTCAAGATAATTAGGGTTGATTAACCTGCTTATCTCTCCAAAGGATGGGAGATGTCGTAACAACTATGAAAAGTAGTTCTAAACTAAGACAAGTGTTAAATCAATATGAAGAGTAACTAGGGTATTTTGTTCCCCATGATTCCCTAACTCAGTACTACTAGATAATCGAATTATTTTCCAGCGTATGGCAAGCAGAACGGTAAGTTAAGTTCATCAAATCCTTTAGCCCAGGTGAGAGGCAATTTAACTACGATTTGGTCCATCCCCGCAGTGTGACACAACTAACCCTTACCTATTGTTCAGTACAACCCCCCTTAGCCCAGTCGATTGATTCAACGAGAAATACCAATCCAATCTTGTTAATTAATCTCTTTTTCTATTCATTACTACCTGGATCTGGTTAGTAACACTAGGTGAGTTCTAGCATTTACTACCGTTAAAAATCATTAAAATCGAATCAAATCAATTAATACATATATGCACACTTTTCAAGAATCACAAATTATTTGGTTTTACCTTATTAGTTCTTCATGGTTCCCACAACCCTAGTAGTAGATTTAGTGACTTAGGATTAGTGTAGATACGAGGCTTATGAATTTGAATAACAGAATTAAGCACTTACACAAGAGAATTAGGCACAAGGAATCCAAATTATTCACCAAGAATCACAAGATTGAAATTAAAAGATAAAATAAATTTTTTCAAGTGTTTCTCTCAAGTTGTTCTCTACTATTCTGTCATGTTCTTTTTGAAAAATAACCTAAAAAAACCTATTTATATTCTTTAAAATACAAAATCAAAATGGATTAGGAGAACTGGGTCGGCAGACCCTATAGGAGCTTTTATGGGCCATATAATGTTTTACAGCCCGTAGTCCAGAGTTGACTTCTAAGACACACTTCTATGACTTGTATAATGTTCTACAACCCATAAGGGATTTCATCTGATGACTTTTCAGCAACTCCCTAATTTCTGACCCTTAGGGCATGACACCAAGTCTCTCATTATATCTTTGTGGCTCAATTGTATGTTCGTAGACTTAACTTCAGAATATCACTCTTCATTAAAATTGTACATGAAACAATATCTACGGCCATATAAATTTCTACAGCTCATAAAAGGTCTTGTGAACCCTCTGCTTTAGCAAATTCTGCACACTTAGCCCAAAAATTGTGCCAACATTAAAATCTTGCAAAAGAAACATAAAAGCACATCAAAACTACTAACTTCTCATCGAGGACACACAAAATTCATGTTTTAAGCATCAAAAGTGTTGTATATTGACAACACATCAATAGTGTGTCCCTGAGAAGTGGTTGCTTCCATATTAGCTTGAGGAGGCACAAACCCTCAACCCAGAGGATTCAATCCTGGTAATTGTTATATTTGATATCTCTAATTCATCCAAGCTATAGGGTTTCCAATGGAGTATAGATTTCCCCACTACCCTCTAGCACTTCTGCCCTCTTATCCTTGTATGTCGTCTTTATTACATCTAGAGATTCCTTCGAGAATAGAAAGGATTTTTCATGATGACCTTCTATCTGAGTTTGCTACATGGATAAATTAACTATTTTCAGAGTCATCCTCTCCATCATAGATTTGATCTCAGCCATAATCGTAGCCAAGATAATACCCACAGAGCTTAAAACTATGCTCTGATACCAAATAATACAGATCTAAAGAAATAGAAACACTAATGAATAGTAAATAGTGAAGAAATAGGAATAGAGAAATTGAAGGAATGGAAAAGATTAAGAACAGTGTTGGCTAAACTAATTTATGGCTAAAAGTTATATGGAAACAAGATGCCTTTACTTCAGTTGCATCGGTACAATACGTAGGATCACATCCCTAACTGTCACGACCCAAGCCTAGGGCCTAGATGTGACCAGCGAATAGGAAACTTGAAGGAACCTCAAACAAGCCTCACAGCATATCATTACATATCCTTGGTCATGGAAGCAATTAAAATGACAATAAGCAATAAGTATAAACAAGGGGAAATGAGACTAAGGGTAAACCTCTATGTCATAAACATCAAGAAACAAAAGAGTCAAGACTCAAAGCATAGATACATAACATGTCCAACAACACCTCTAAGCATAGATACGTAGAGGGGGCCAAGACAAGCAACCAGGCTAACCCTCGTAGTCAAGGTATACATAAAAGAAAGATAGTCTTAATACATAGCAAGAGATCATAAATAACATCTCTAGAATAGAGGACTTACCAAAAATCTTGAGTGAAACTGTACAAGCTACGTGGGTGGATATGCTCTAGCAGGGCTCCGATTCCTACAGGGTGACATCATGTACGCATAAAGTATGAGTTAGTACATTGGAATGTACTAAGTATGTTGGATGCAATGCAACAAGAGATAGGCAATATAAGTAAAATGCATAATCATACTGAATAGACAACATAATAGCAATATGGCATGCATGAACAATGTTTGTAGTAAAACATGCTTGAAAATAACCATACTTACATAGCTCGTTTAACATAATAAGGTGACATGCTTAGATCATCCAAATACCTTGTACTAGAGGGTGAGGAATATAGCATAGGTAATAACCCTTTCTAGTAGGTAATTAGTAGTACATGAGGGTAAAAAGATAGCATAGTTCATAACCCCTACACGTAAACAAGATATAATGAGTAGCACATGAGGGTAGGGAGGTAACAT
>JAOTQR010078590.1:0-11179 GCA_025774065.1 Solanum ossicruentum
ACAACAAATATAATCATGTTTTATTTACGTAAAAAAAGGGCAAAAATCATAACAAATATATTGCGACTATACTGTTAGGTGGTGGAGCCTGATATTATATTTAGCAGTTGTTTATTCTCCGCATATACTTGTATTCTGTGTAATTGTAAATATTCGGATATTATTAATATATATAGCCCTATCGCCGTGGAGTTTACCTATTGGGCGTTACCACGAAATTAATTTTTCTCTCTCCTTAAAATATTCTCCGCCTTCTCTCTAAAAGGAGAACTTTGTTCTTCCATCTTCATCTTCTTCTTCTTCTTGCAGATTTGTAGATCGTGATTTCCCAACATATACAATATAACTTACCAAAAGTCATAGAAAGTGGACACTGGCCATACAATATAGATTACTTATACATGAGCTTTACACTAAATATACATTGTTATACATTCTACACATGAAATATACACCGAGTATACACCGAATGACTATTTTTTTGGCTATTGAAATTACCGAATGGTCATTTGGTGTAATTGTTCTAAAAGAAATGTAGCTGGAACTTTGTATAACCTCACTGTTTGGACTTAGCAGATTACTACTGATGACTTGTTACAAGCCGCACAAATTGAAGAACGAGGAATGCTTGACCGGAAGGAGAGAAGCCCTGAGATGTGGAAGCAAGTGGCTATTAATGAAGCAGCAATGGCTGTGGTAGCAGTGAACTTCCCAGATCTTAGAAATATTGAATTTGTAATGCTCTTTACTCCTCTATTTTGATAATTTAGTGTATGCTTTTTCATTGTTGTTTTATGGTCTGACAATTTGGTGAAGTATCATTGCTGAGTTGCACCCAAGGGTGTGGCCTAGTTGTCAATGATGTGGGTTGAGCACCATGAGGTCTTAGGTTCAAATCTCAACAAAGACAATATACTAGGTGATTTCTAGTGAGAAATGGCAGGTATCCTGTGGAATAAGTTGAGGTGCATGCAAGCTGGCCTAAAAACCACAGTTGTAAAAAAAGTATCTTTACTGAGTTTGCAATCATGTTCATGTTTACCCTATTGCCTTTGCTTCCGTTCAGTTCACTTTTCAGTAGTACCCAGAGCCTAAATATATGATATCACTTGATTTTTTGTCTTAGGATAACTCCTTGAGAACCTGTATGCAATTCTGGCATCTTCCCTAATTATTCAGTGTTGCGGCATAATATGTCATTATATCAACTTGTCAAGAGTTTAGCAAGTCCTGGTGTTATGTTTATTGTTTAGATATTAAAACTATGAGAAAAGTGCCACGTGTGATTGCTATGATCTTGCACACAGTAGTTGCCTGTTTGAAAGATTAACAAAGTAGTTGCAAGCATGCTCAAATGTTAAATTGATTATACCTTTCCTTAGTGTGTATACGCATTTTATAATTTATATTAATAGCTAAAATCTCAGTCCGAGTTAACCATGTGTCAAAGGGAAGCAATACCCGTTTAGTAGAATACAAGTTGTTTGAAAGGAGCTTTGGAGTGGAATTTGGTCAGTCAGGAGAGACTTGATGAAAGATCAATCAGTGTGTGTCTTCCTGAATTCTGATTTCTCATATTTTTTTAAATGGAAATTTCTATGTAATCTATATTGAGTTTAAACACCTCCACATCAGAGATGGAGGAGCTGGGGTCGCAATGAATCCCTTTTAACGAAAAGTTACACTGTATATATAATGTGAAAATATTTTTATGCATATATAATATATAGAAGTCGAATCTTCTTGATTTCTTTGGGTATTTTTCTTCTTTAAATTTTGAAATTCCCTTTTAATTTATCCAGACTCCGCCACAATTTCGCATTAACTTCCACTATGCAGGTGGAGGGATCAAATCTCATTAGTAGCATTCCTTGTCCTTACAAATTTATTATTTTCTCTTTATAATATGAGGGCTACGAGTTTTATAATTTTGATTAATAACAAAATCTCAATCTGAGTTAACCATGTGATAAAGGGAAGCAATACCCATGTAGTAGTATGCAACTTGTTAGAAGGAGCTTTAGAGTGGAATTTGGTCAGTTAGGAGAGACATGATGAAAGATTCCTTCCTGAATTCTGATCTCGTGTTGTTTAATAAAAGTTTCAATGTAATTTAATCATGTATTACACAATGTAAGCTGTACCTATTTAATTGAACATGACTTGTTAAAAAGGAGCATTGGAGTGGACTGACTGCTGGTATGGGTAGCAAACAGAATTTGGGATAGTTGGGAGAAATTTGATGATAGAGCAATCAATGTTTGCGCTTCTTCCTGAATTCTGATTTCGCATGCCTTTTGCTTGAAAATATGGAAAAAAGACTCATGTCATTTGCTAATGCTAGTATCTTTTTTTTTTCTTCTTCCAAAGTGCATTGAGTTCTTATTTTTATTTTTCTTAAAAAATGTGTTATCAGCATAATTACAATTGATGATTTAACTAAACCCTTAGTTACTTCAATAATATAGCATAAACATTTTTCATAGTGCCTTTTATGATGGCTGTTTTTTGTTAATGTTTCTTTTTGAAGCTCACTATTGCTCCAAGGGCTGGGAGAGAGCTGGGTTATGTGCGGATGAAAATGGATCACGTCAAATTTAAAGAAGGAATGCTGAGGCACAGTTTCTATCCCCTTCATATTTCACTTATCTTTCTGATTTGTTCTCTTAAAATTTAGTTTTGGATATTTACTTTAAGGAATGCTTGCTGACGGACAGTTTCTTATCCCCTTCATATTGCACTTATCTTTCTAATTTATTCTGTTAAAATTTAGTATTGTGAATCTAATTCAACAAGATATGGTAGTGTATATGTAATGGTACTAAGAAGTGAGGGTATTTCGAACTTCTACTCAGGTATTGTTTCACTATCTGTTGGTCTTTACTTAGCGTATGCACAATTTGGAATTACAACCACCTCCTGCTTTTTGAGCCACTGCTACTCAGATGTCAAAGTAAAAAAAAATCTAGATAACAGGCATCTGTAACTTTTGATGCTTCACTTTAATGCAGCCGACAGTCGCTCTTGGATCACATCACTGTTCAGCTAGCACCACGTGCTGCTGATGAGCTGTGGTATGGAGAGCACCAGGTAAGATACGCAGAAACTTAAAATTTTGGTTTTGCTTCATTTGTCACCTCGCATTGAAATAGCTTGGAAAGGATCCTTGCTGCTTTTATGCAGTCTTAAAGATTATTGTAAAATGTAGCCTATAGAGTATCGTGAAGCAAATCCATAGCCATTGGGACACAGACTCAAATCTCATGGCCAACATGGAACAGACGTACAAACATAAATATGCACTAGGAACATTGTTTTGGGATAGAGTTATTGATAAACTATGATGTATTGGCCCAATTAACTCTGGAGACAGATATCAGATGCTAATTTGTGACAATATTCTACAGAATCTCATAGCCTGATCACTGTAGGATATGATTGTCCGTTCTTTTCTTATTCCTGCTCTAATTCGAACGCGTAGAAGCATGTGTATTTTAATCATATTTACTATTTTAAACATGTCATCCAGAGGATTTTTACTCTTTGCATTTCAGCTTTAAAAGTCAAGTCTCTGAGGATACTGTATATGAAAAACACATCTGAACAACTGCCAAATGTCTGTTACTTGAATCAGAGATGTGTGAGATTAACATATGAATTATTAAACCCGTCTATGTAAATGTACGGGCAGCTGTTTTCCTCCATGTGTTCTTACTGTGTATAATACAGATGACTTCTATACATCCTTTCTGAAGTTTTCATGCATAAGTTATTTGAATCTCTATCCATACCCCTGCCCTTACTCTTTCCTTGTCAATTGTTTCCATAATATCTGAATCTAGGACCTATAATAGCAGTTAACACAGTATTTGTATCAAACTGTAATATAGAAAGTTAAGATGCATTTTCATGACATAAACTCCATTTGGATGATAATTCTTCACTAATACATGTACAATATTTCAGTTCAGTACAATATGGGCTGAGACTGCAGATAATGCAAGGTCGGCGGCTCGGACTTTAGTTCTTGGTGGTCTATCTGATAAACATTATGGTTTGGCTGACTTCTGGGTGACAGATAGCATAAATGTAAGCTTTCGCTATTTGCACTCCTAACTTTAGTTATTTAACCATTTCTTCTTCCCCATTCATCAAGGTTTTAAAAGGATTTTAGCAAAAGTATATCTCTCCCCTTTCCAGAAGTATAAATATTTCATTTAGTATGCCAATGCTAGAGTCTCGAAGATGTTTCTAAAATTGAAAAAATTTCCTGTCTTTTCTTTTGGGTTGCACTCCGTTGTTACTTCATTCCATCTGTATTCTACATTGATGTGTTTTGCGTGCCACCTAACTTCCACAATATATTTTGCTTGTCAGGATATTGACTCCGAGGCACTTCGGATCTTACATATGTGCTATGATCGTGCAAAAGAGGTATCAGTAAAACTCATTCCTCCTCTCTGCTCCGGCAAACAAAATGAGAATAGTGAGTTATGAAATTGCACGTGCTACATAGTTTTCACTGATGCAATGTTGAAATGACTCTACAGATCCTTCGTCAAAACCAGAACCTTATGGATGCAGTCGTCGATAAACTAGTTGAGAAAAAAAGTCTTACTAAGGAGGAATTCTTTAAATTAGTTGAACTACATGGGTCCCTTCAACCAATGCCTCCCAGTGTAGTCGATCTCAGGTCTGCTAAACGCTTGGAGTCCCAGGATGTGCAAAAGGAATTTGTTTCTCAAGGACGGAATTGAACAAGGTATTTAGGATTGTGATATGATCCTTACGTAAACATAAGTTGCTGTGCTCTTTTAGTTTTCTCATGGAAACATGCTCTCCTCCTTCAGTGAAGGATCTTTCCTTCTCATTGAAAGAAAGAGTCAACCCACGCTCCTTTTCCTGGATCCTGGCATGAACTCAAAAAAGCATTTAACTGTCGCCTGCTTGATCCGTAGTTTTTTGCTTTTTGGCTACTGGGGCTTGAGTCAGCTTTGCAGGGTACGACTTCCTTCGATCTAATTTTGTCGTGAAGATCCTATTGAAGTGGTACAGCTATGTAAGGAGAATTCTGCTATACCTGAGACTGGATATAGCAGAGAGTGTAAGAGCTTTATGCATGGATTTTGAAGCTTTCGAGCCCAAATAAATTTGTGGTTTAAACGTACATTTGAATAGCTGTAAAATTTTTGTACCATGTAACCTTATGTTATAACATTTGTGCAATTTTAGAATTTTCTCATTATTGGTAAAATGAGAAGTAGAAAGTTGGTAGTTTCTACATTTTCTAGTGTTCGTAACAAATAAGTCCCGTATCGATAAAACACAGGAGAGATGTTTGGTATATAAGTAAACTTGTGCGAGCCTAGGCTTAAAGTAGATAATGTCACTAACGATGGAAGAATAAACTTTTTTTACTACATAGTTGGAGTTAAAAGCAATGTGTTCAGTTGAACAAATGAAGTGAAGCTGCATTAGACTCGTCTCAAATCGTCTCATCATGTTTTAGCAATTTCTTCAAGGTTACAAGAAAGTAGTTGTGCTTTCTTAGCTTCTTGAACCCAATCAATTCTAACAATAAACACCAGCAACAAGGCCAAACAAGAAGCTACACCAACCACAAAACCTGTCAACAATCCAGCTAAACCAAGATGAATCTTGAAAGCCAAAATCACACCTAATGGCAATGCCAAGAGATAAAATCCAAATATATTTGCATATGTCCCTAGCCATGGCCTAGCTGTTCCTCGAACGATACCTCCACAAACTGCTAAAGGGAAATTAACCACTTCCAGCAATGCCATTAGCAACATCATCTTCTTAGCACCACTTATTATCCCTTTATCATGGCTAAACAAATGCCCCCATACACCCCTTGCCCCTGCCATAACAGAACCACCAAGAAAACCAGAGACAATGCTCATGGCTAACGATACACAGGCTGCACGATAAGCAGGTCCAGGACTATCTGCACCAAGCTCATTAGACACGCGAATAGATGCAGATGTTGCTAAAGAAAGCATAACAGAGAAAAGCAAATAATCAAAGTTCAACACAATGGCTATAATCCCAATTGCTTGTTTAGCATTTGGTAAGTGTCCTGTTAACAAAACCAAGATTTCATAACACCACCATTCAAGGCAAGTAGTAAGACAACATGGTCCACATAACTTAAGCAATCTGATCCAATCGCCATATCCTTGTTCCCACCATCCTCCTTTCCACTTCCCACCCTTTCTGTTCTCCGCGATCACAACATAAATAGCCAATAAAATCACTATCAATAAGTTTGTTAACCAATTTGACATTGCAACTCCTACTATCCCTTTGGTTCTTGAAAGCAACATGGTTATTGGTACATGACAAACAACTGCTAAAGTTGAACTCAACATAATTGGAATTGTAACATTTTGTGTACTTAAATAAGCCTTTAAAGGGCATAAAAAAGAAGTGATAACCAAATCAGGGAGGAGATAAATTAGATAACTTTTGGCTACAATTGAAATATCTTCTTGTTGGCCAAAGTGAATTAAGATCTTATCAACATTTAGCCACAAGAAAGAAATAGGCAAGCTTACTAATAGTAAAAACAAAGTAGCCATAACAAGGGTCTTGTGAAGAAGTTTATAATTTTTAGCCCCAAAAGCTTGTCCACAGATTGGCTCCATGGCACCACAAAGGCCATTCAAGACCGAAAAACCGGTTACATTTGCAAATGTAAAACCAAGAGTCCCTCCAGCTAAATAAACATCTCCAAGCCTACCAAGAAACGCAGTTGTAATGGCTGTTTTTGCAAACCATGTGAAGTTCATAGCTATTAAAGGAAGTAATATTCCTCTTTGCAATTTTAGCTCTAAAAGGGCATTTTGCATTAGGCTTGAATATGATAGCCATTTTTGTGTCAAATTTTCTTGTGAAGCTGGCATATTTTTTTTGTGAATTGGCAAATGATAGTTTAGTTCTCTATGTTTATTCAGTTTCTTCTTGTCTTTATAATAAAAAATTGATGACTAAATTAGTAAACAAAAATGATAAATGTGCATGAGGGACATGATTAGTATCGTGAGGGGTTTGTTTTTTTCTAAAAGATGACACAAAAAAAGTGGCCCTTTTTGTAACGGCCAATTAGGAAAGAAAGCTTATTGGTGTGAGAACTTTTCAAGTGTTGAAAAAATGTTTCGAAGTTAAATTCATGTTTTATATCATCACGTTAAGTTAATCATAGAAGTCTGAGAAAGATAATGTGTAATAATGTCATGACTCGAGAAGCTAAGTGAACAAATCAAGGCAAAATACTAAATAAGGTATGACAAAGCATATTTTGAAAGGAAAAAAATACAAAATGATAACTTCGATAAAATAATATCATAACTGAATAGAAAAAATAACAAATAAAACTATCACAAAATTCGAAAAAAGAAACTACAAAAGTATGCAATACTACGACTACAAATATACAAGTATATGTGAGACAACACTTAACTATGTACTAACCTTATATCATAATCTATATATTCATAATCTTTTAAGATTATATTCTTGATAAATTAACTAAAATTACGTCATATGCTATATAATCACCTCTCTTCGATACAATTCCTTATTATAATTGGTTAATTCGCATTAATAATCATGTAAAAAGCTAAGTTGCATGCATTATCAATATATATAACTTAAATTCGTCAAAAAATAAAATAAAATTAGTGGTTGGTATTAATTTCATCCCAATTTTTTTTTAATTAATGTTTAAATTATTATACTTGGCCCAAGCTGTCCCTCGTACTCCACTGATTATAGTGGGAGACGAGAATGCAAAAGCAAATCAATTATATACTTTAGAAAGATAAAGTATAGCTTTAATCTTTAACAAAAACTTAATAATTTTGACATCAATATAATTTTGTATTTGTACTAAATAACTTTAAACTTAATATATATGAATAATCAATCAAAAGTTCAATAATTTCTTTTTTTACAATGTAGAACTTATAAACCAAAATCTTATCTTCAAAGTAGAGGCGGAGCTATATTCATCCAAGGATAGTCAGATGAACACTCTTTATCAAAAACTTTTTCGAATTATATAGGTTAATATAGATATTTTGATATATATCAATTGTTGAATACCTTTGATATAAAAATCACCCACTCATTGTCTAAAAATATAAACACCCTTTACGAAAATACTGGCTACCTTGCGTTCAAAGTACTACATATATATCTTTTTAATTTTGATAAGTTTGAAATATGAAGCAGTAGTATATTCTATTGGTACACGTTAAATTACACTAGTAACTTAATTGTAGTGTCCACTTTTCCATTTAAATTCTCCCAAATTATTTAATTAAGGTTTGAAATTTATTCTCCATTAAATTTTCTAGAGGAAAAGAAAGAGGTAACAAAATTGCTAAAATAACATAAATTCTTTTTCTAGAAATTATATAATTTAAGCATTATAGAAATGGGAACATGCGATAATTAGATACTCTTTTTGTTTCATATTAAGTGAATTGTTCGGTCATTTCACACATATTAAGAAAAAGAAATAAAGACAAAATTTAATTATGTTTTTTTATTTTTACCCTTTTCAAACTTCACACACTCATTTAATGCATTATTTATTTCTCGTACAAAGTTAAACCTTAGAAACTTAATTAATGAAGGATAAAATTGGAAATAATTTCCAACATATCCCTTGAAAAGTGAACAATTCACTTATTTTAAAACATAAAAAAATTCCCTAACAATTAACTTAATATGAAACAGAGCAAGTATTAATTATCCGAATAAAAATTAGCATATGATGCCAATAAATTCTTGGTTTTTCCCTCAATACTTGGAAACTTTTCCTCTTTATACAAAATTTCGGAAAATCATATGAAATAAAGTTGAATTGTCTGCCAAACAAGAATTCTTATTAAAAAAAAAAAAGAGTCTACAATGTTTTAATGTGTAGGAATATGCCATTATATACTTATGTCCTCGCTGCTAAAAAAAATTACTATTTTTTTCTGAAAAATTTTCATAGATTATTTTGATTGAATCGATCATGTGGGAAAAAAAGAAGAAGTAATTGTTTTATATGAAAAAAATTAGGAAACTTCTCCCTATTTTTGTAAAAATATATATGTTCCATGCGAAATAAATGAGAAAATCATGTTATATGGCACAAATCTTTTAGTAATTCACGATAGAAATTTTTTGATTTCTAATAATGCATGTGTGACTGCAATATATGTGAAATTCTTTTTATTGCTATTTAGTCAAGTAATAGCATATATAACTAGCTTTTTCTATCGAGCTTGATACGATAATCAGTATACCAGCACGGCACGCACTCGATTATTGAAGCGATTGAAGATAGAGAAAGGTTCGTAAGACGTCCTTCAAGGTACCCTTACGATGGATCCTCTGACATATCTCCCCAATCAACAAAGGCTACGCTACGTTTTATGAAAGAGCAAGATTTGTTGGTGTTAAGTTAATAGCTTTCTTTCTCTAACTGCTATAACTAATTAAATTAAACTCAAAAAGTTTTTTTTTTTAAAAAAAAAGTTATCAGAGTGATGAAACTTTTTAGGAAATTATAGCAATTATGAGAACATCCTCCCCTACCAAAAAGAAAAAAGAGGAAGAAATTGAGAACTCTTAGAATCCTTTTGTAATTGGTGGGGATCATTTTATAAAGTTATAGAATAAGACATTAAACAAAAGTAGTGTAAACCTAAAGATGAAAGATAGATATCCAATTAATCTTTTTAAAGTAGGTATAAAAATAATGTTGTGTAAATTGTAATGTGCCTCTTACAATTTGTAAACAAATATTTTTTTTTATAATTGAAATATTTATGATTCTTTTCTCCCAAATAAAATAACAAGAATCGATTATAGAACCTAGCTATAAATATCTCGGGTAAATGAAAAAAGATGTATTTCTTTCATATATATATAGATCAAGCAATCTATATATTGTATTTGTAGCTAAATTATAACAAAATCGTTATACGTTACTTCATCAAGAGAACATCACATCATATAGTCAAGCTGAACGCCAAAAAAAAAAATTAAATTAAAATAGTTGTGAAAATATAAATATGCTTAAGTCATTATTGGTCAGCTTTTCAATATTTAAATTTAAAACAAAAATATGCACTACAAAAGTTTTTGTGGCGATTCAAAATGGATCGTGAGTGACGCCCAGCACTCTTCCTCAATTGTTAGGAACATTGTCATACAATATACATATATAACTATAAATGCACAAACCAATAAAAAAAAAGAAATTGGGATTCCTCATAAACTTCAAATTCTATTTTCCCTTCTCGTTTCCGTTCGACGCTGCACAACAACCCTCTCTCGTTCTTTATTTGTTTCTATTCTAAATTACATACGTACTCCAATTTACAACCCTATTACTTTAGTCCCTAAATTAAATTAATTATTTTGAATTACTTCTCAACTAGATAATAAAATTATCAAATAATCCTAAAAGTCCTTTTAAAATTTATAAGATAAATCTTTTGAAGCTCTATTTCTCAAAATGACTTGAGAGTCGTTACATTTTTGTTGGGAATCTTTAATTTCTTTGTTTGTTATCGCTACTATTGTAATGATTTATCTAAGGGTTTTTAAGTATTTTATTATAATCATCTTTATTTTGTTTTTCTATATATTGTTTTAGACTATTATTTTTAAGAGAATATTCTATCAAAAATAATAATTTTATCTCTAAAGTAATAATAAGATTATATTTATACAGTTTATTTTTTTAATACCTTACTTTATAAAATTATACTAAATATGTTGTTGGATCCATTTTTTTGGCATGCCTGTGGACTTATGGCACTTTGCTTTCCATTTGTTCCCCCTTCATAATGCATGCATGTAATAATAATTTAGGTCATAGTTTATAGTAATTTCATACTTTATAGTGGTTGATATCTTGATGATAATAAAATAAACAATATAATATTATTGTGTTCACTATTCAAGCACCTCTACATCAGGGCTGAGGGGCATAACAAATCTTCTTCAATGAAAAATTATATTTTATATATGATACGAAAAATATTTTTATGTGTATATAATAAACATTGAATATATGTTGACACCCAATTTTGTCCGGCCTTGTCATAAATTAATGCCAAATTAGTCATCGAATCTTTGTTTTTATTTTTAA
>JAOTQR010078591.1:0-11178 GCA_025774065.1 Solanum ossicruentum
CATTAACCTTGTTGAGGGGTTGATACCTTGACCACTATGATGGAGGGTGTGATGTCCATTAACCTTGTTGAGGGGTTCACACCATGACCACTATGTTGCCTATCTATTGTTACATTGCATCCTATATACTTAGTACATTCAAATATACTAATGCATAATCTATGCCTACATGATATTACCATGTAGAAACTGGAGACCGTTTAGTCATCCTCCTCCTCCTCGTGGCTAGTGGTATCTGTTCAATCTAGTTGGTGAGTCCTCCATTCCGATGAAAAAGTCTATGTTTTATGCTATGTATTAAAGACTCTCTTTCTTTATTATTTACTTTGACTATGAGGGTTAGCTCGGTTGCTTGTCTTGGCCCCCGGGCT
The DNA here is from genome assembly GCA_025774065.1 of Solanum ossicruentum. Lineage (NCBI taxonomy): Eukaryota > Viridiplantae > Streptophyta > Magnoliopsida > Solanales > Solanaceae > Solanum > Solanum ossicruentum. The sequence goes on from JAOTQR010078591.1 coordinate 372, forward strand.
TATATATGTAGTATAGGTGTTGTTAAACATGTTATTTTTCAAAACTATAAGCTTTGATTCTCTCTTCACTCTTGTAGATTATGATATGAAAGATGTACCTTAGCCCTGGTTATCCCAATTTACTATCTCTTGTTATTATTTTACTTGCTTTCATGACCAAGGATTTGTGATGATTTGCTATGAGGCTTGTTTGGGAATTCCTTTCGTTTCCCCATTCATTGGTCACGTCTAGGCCCTGAAAACATGGTATTCAAAGCACTTAATTGTTAGATCCACAGAGTCCAACACACCCAGTCAATTAGAGTCTTATTCATGGTTATGTTGTGCACTACGACTATGAGTAAGAAGCTATGAGAATTTTAGGAAATGTTTCTCTTCTTTATGGTCAATGTCGTGCTATAGAGTTGAGGTAAGGTTATTTTCCCCCTAACGATTGTTCTTTGATATGCTAGATCATGCCTAACATAAGAGAAAGAAGAGCCCACACTCCCAAGGAACAGCCGACTCCTCCCGCACCCCAAGCCCCTCAAGATGAGGTACCGGATCATGAAGAGGTCCGAGATGCTCTCACTTTGCTAGCTTAAGTCGTGGTTAATCAAGTCATCCAACGGGCCCAAGCCCCTCATGCTCCTACTCCGCCATCTCGACTGGGGGACTTTATGAGGATGAATCTGCCGGAATTCTATAGGTCAAAGGTAGATGAGGACCCTTAAGAGTTCATTGATGTGGCTTAAAAGATATTGGCTATCATAGAAGTTAGGTCAGAGGAAAAGGAAGAGTTGGCGGCTCACCAACTCAAGGGGGTTGTACAAATATAGTTTAATCAATGGAAGGAAGAGAAGGGGATGACAATGTGGTTCTATGGGAGGAGTTCAAGGTGGCTTTTCTTAATCGATTCTTCCCACTTGATCTTAAAGATGCTAAGATGGCAGAATTTATGAATTTGAAAAAATGTTTAATAAGTGTGAGGGAGTATGCCCTCAAGTTCAACAAACTTTCAAAATATGCTTCCCAATTGGTGTTCGATCCAAGGTCTAGAATGAGTAAATTCATGATGGGAGTATCTAACTTGGTGAGTGAGGAGTGCTGTGCACTATGTTGATTAGTGACATGGATTTGGCCCACCTGATGACTTATGCCAAACAAATGAAGGAGGAGAAGTTGATGAAGAGGAGAAGTTGATGAAGAGGAGAGGTAAGGAGGCTAAGAGGGCCCGTGGTAATGGAAAGTTCCAAAGTCCCTAAGGTCATGGAAGTGTGGTACCTTATGCTAGGTGCCCAAAATGTGGTAGATGCCATGATGTCCCGTGCTTGAAGAAGACCAATGCTTGTTATGGTCGTGGAGAGGAGGGTCACAAGATAATATATTGCCCTCATAAGCATAACAATGGTAGAGGTGGTGATGTTGATCAAGAGGATGCTCCAAGATGTTACTGGTTTTATGCTCTTCAAAGAAGGAAAGGAGGGGATGAGGTGCCAAATGATACTACAGGTATGTTAAAGGCTTTTCTTGATGTTGTTTTGCATACTTTGAAGGTTCCGGAGGTTTCAATTCCTCTCGTTGTTCCTTTTATTTCTAGTAAGATTCATGTGTGTCCCAAATGGTTATGTGAGTCTATTATTGTTAGAAAGGTCTAGGGGTTGCTTATTTCTTATTGCATAGAGTCTTGTCTTATGATTTTGGTTGAACTTAGCTTAATGGGATGGAGGTCTTGGTATAGTTTGGCTACTTGCATATCATGCTTCCAATGAGTGTAGAACCCATAAGGTTGTAATATGATGGTTAAGAATGGTTGATTTAATTGGTCAACTACAATGGGCTAGTCATTTCTCTAAGCTTAATCTTTGGTGTGAGCTTTGTCCCCCAAGTGAGGATGAGTAGAGGTGATATCCCTAAGTGAATTTTCGGATTAGAAGTGAGAATTTTGAGCATGGATGGAGTTGTTTGGTTGACTTATGCATTGACTATGTTTATGGGTTTCATGAATAGGGTCTCAAAACCCTACCTTGACATGTTTGTGGTGGCCTCTAGTGGTGGAACATTGATTTATTTAGAGTTTGTGAATCATTTGGGGGTAGTGTTGCAAGTCTTGGACGATGAGGGGTTGTTTGCTAAATATGATAGGGTGAATAGAAGATAACAAGAAGGTGGTTAGAAATCTTTAAGGATTATGATATGAGTGTGCATTACTTTCCCCGGTAAGGCTAGTTAGTGCTCTAGGTAGCCTAGCATGTGTTGAGGATGGTGGTAAGGAGGTGACTAGAGAGGTCTATCAGTTGGCTAGATTGGGAGGTTAGGCTGAAGGAAGTTGAGCATGGTGGTGTAGTATTCTTGATGGTCCCAAATCTTCTTTGGTTGAAAGGCGTCTAGATGAAGCAAGGCCTTGATTCTGCCTTACTAGAGTTGGAGATTTCAGGTGAAAGATGGTAAAGTTGAAGTTGCCTTCCAAGGGGTAATAGTGGTTCATGGTACCAAGTGGGCTATGTGTGATTAAGGTTGACAATGAGTTTAGGGTTGTGAGACCTTATATAGTGTAGAGAAGGACTGGTAAGGTTGTTTAAAGATTGGGATTACCTAGGGTTATGGTTATGGTTTGTCCAGTTAATCACGCTTTTATGTTGAATCAATGTGGCGGTGACTCTAGTGATATAAGAAATTGTAAGATTGTGGGTGTTTTGGAGGATAAGTGGACTTAGGAAGAGGTCCTGGTAGAGGTATTGGATGGAAGGGTTGAAGAAGTTGATTAATACGGGTGTGGTGTTCGTCAAGGCCTTTTGGAAGAATCGTCAAGACAGAAGTGTCTGTCGTGGAGCCGAAGCGAGCATAGAAAAGCGATATTCATACCTCTTTCATTCTATTCAAGCTTATGATAACATGTCAAACCTCTTTTTGGTATTTCAAGTCTTATGTTTCAGCCCGTATTTCATTTGCATGCATTCATGTTCATGTTGTCAAGTTTATGACAATTTTTTACACTTATGTTGAGATTTTGAAAATGGTGTTTTAAATGTATTATTGCATTCTTGTTGGGGCTGATTTGTTCAAGGTTACTCTTCTTATATACATTTTTTTAACATCCAGGGATGAATGTCACCAAGGGGGAGATATTGAAACGACCCCAAAAAGTGCCCGAAAATGTACCTTGGAAATGCTCGAAATCGTAATTTTCATGTCTCATAATCCATGTGTTATTTCAGAAATCTGACTTCATATTCTTGATCAGAGGGTCAAATTGAGCGGGAAATGGATCTAAACCCGATTTTAGAGTGAAATATTCACAATTTCAATTTTCCAAGTTTACGAAAAATAGTGGGCATTCGCGCCCCAGGCGCGATGCGCCAAGGGCATGCCCTTATGTTAATTTTGCTCAGATTTTGTGTTCCGGTCCAAGGCTTTTGGGTCATGGGCCCAAGCCTTCCCATACGTGAAAATATATATACTTAACCTTATTTCACCCTCATATCATCCAAGCTATTCCCAAATGGTCTCATAGACAATATTTCATCTCCAAATTTCAAGTCCCAAAACTTATTCGGATCTTAAGGTTCTCATTTAAGCTTCAAGTCTCCATCTCCAATCTTCTTCAAGGATTCTCCAAAGTCAAGGTACATGGGTTTCTTTCATGGGCTCCTTTCACCCATGATTCCAAAGCTTTCTTTTACATAAAATTGCATGATTTAGAGTTGATTTACTCATGGGTCTTACTTATTATGAATTTCACTGCACACTAGATTGGGGTTCCAAGAAATTATGGTTGTTGTAGCAAGTTTTGGGCTATGAAACTAAAGTCTATTGTGAGATTTGATGAAGGGTTTTAATATATGTTATTTCAGGGTGTTACCAAGTATTAATTCATGGTTTTACATTGGATTTACTTGCATGATTTTACAATAACATTACGCACCCGCCAAGTGTTGGATAAAATGTATGGATTATGATTCTTGAGTTATTAAAGGCGTAATGCTTCGAAAATGAGATGTATGTCTCTATGATGATGAAAGTATGTTTTATATATATATATATATATATATATATATATATATATATATATATATATATTAATTTCATGGTAAGCTTCTACAGTATTGTATGTTGACCATAATATTATTGAGGGGTTGATACCTTGACCACTTTGATGGAGGGTGTGACGTCTATTATCCTTGTTGAGGGGTTGATACCTTGACCACTTCAATGGAGGGTGTGATGTCTTTTAACCTGGTTGAGGGGTTGATACCTTGACCATTATGATGGAGGGTGTGATGTTCATTAACCTTGTTGCGGGGTTGATACCTTGACCACTTTGATGGAGGGTGTGATGGCCATTAACGTTGTTGGTTAATACCTTGACCATTATAATCAGGGGTGTGATGTATATTAACCTTGTTAAGGGGATGATAGCTTGACCACTATGATGGAGTGTGTGATGTCCATTAAGCATGTTGAGGGATTGATACGTCGACCACTACCAAGGGGGTACTATGTCTTGGATTTTGAGTGCTAGTTGCTTGGTCTATAATGATGGTCTCTTCTTGCATACGCAATATGTTCCATATAAGCATGTTTTACTTTAGTTATCTTTCATACATGTCATATTGTTAATACACTATTCATTGCTTATGATTAAGCAGTTTGCGTAAGTTGCCTATCTATTGTTGCATTGCATCCTATATACTTAGTACATTCAAACATACTAACGCATAGTCTATGACTACATGATGTTACCACGTAGGGACCGGATCACCATTTGGTCATCCTCCTCCTTCACGTGGCTCGTGGTATTTATTCAAGCTAGTTGGTGAGTCCTCCATTCTGAGGACAATGTCTATGTTTTATGCTATGTATTAAAGATTCTCTTTCTTTATTATATACTATAACAATGAGAGTGAACCTAGTTGCTTGTCTTGGTCCTCGCTCTTATCTATGTAGTAGCGGTGTTGTTGGACATGTTATGTATCTATACTATGAGCTTTGATTCTCTCTTGACTATTGTAGATTATGATACGAAAGATGTCCCTTAGCCCCGGTTATCCTTATTTACTATCTCTTGTTATTATTTTACTTGCTTCTGCGACCAAGGATGTGTGATGATATGCTAAGAGGCTTGTTTGGGGATTCCTTCGATTTCCCCATTCACCGATCATGTCTAGGCGCCAGGCTTGGGTCGTGACACGATGACAAATGGATATCATCAAAATAAATAGGTTAATAACTATTAATAAGGGAATTTTGGGAACGACATATCTAACTTTTATTTGCACATTAGTTATTATAGAAAAAATTTAAAGGATCCCAAAAGTAAATAAATATATATATCAATCTCTAGATTTTTGCACTTTCTAATACGTGGGGCGTGAAAACTTCCATTTTGACACTTCAAGAAATTCTCTTCTTCTTGAATGAATTTCATTCCTTATATGAGTAGTATTGCAACTAATTATGAGATGCAAATTTATTGTTTGGGTGTCTTTTGTTTCAATTTTATTATTTTTTTAGGCCATCTTCTCAGGTGTTCCCCAATTTAGCTAGGATTCTTATTGGATATTCATGGAAAAATTGAGATTCTATTTTTCATTTTTGATATTTTATTTATTGAAGTTTTTTTTCAATTTATTATTTCTAGGTAGATTAGCTACACTTTTTGTTGTTGTATGGAGTTAAAAATTGTGTGTTGTGAGGGGCAATTTAATTTTAATGAGACTTTGAGTTGGAGACTACAAGATGTAAACTTAGAGAGAAATTAGCTCTCAGAAGATTAAATAGGAATACAATTTTACGTTTTGACCTTTTGCAAGTTAGTATTCCTTTGTGAGGTTTATCTTACTTTTTTTTCAAGGGGGGGGGGGTTAAATATGTCCATTGGGCCTTTTATTGCAAAATATAGTCCTTTGTCAATTTCAGAAATGGGCCAAAACAGGCCCATTTCCTTAATACAAAAAGACATAACCCTATCTGGAGACAACCTTTCACTTTCCTAAAAGCATTTTTTTCGTCTGCTCCATTGCTTCTTGAAGCACTGATGAATAGTGCATGCTTCGCCATGAACTTTTAGGTTATCAATCATCTATGAGCCCATATTCCTCTATCAGATATGAGTGTCACGACCCAACACTAGGGTCTAGACGTGACTGGCGAATGGGGAACCCAAAGGAACCCCAAATCAGCCTCATAGCATATCATTACACATCCTTAGTCGCGAAAGCAATTATAATGACAATATGCGATAAGCATAAACAAGGGGAAATGGAACTAAGAGTAAAACTTCATTTCATAAACATCAAGAAACAAGAGAGTCAAGATTCATAATATAGATACAGAACATGTTTAACACACCTCTAAACATAGATACTTAGCGGGGGCCAAGACAAGCAACTGGGCTCACCCTCGTAGTCAAAGTATACATAAAAGAAAGATAGTTTTATTACATATCAAGAGATCATAAGTAACATTCCCGGAATGGAGGACTCACCAAGAAGCTTGATTGAAACCGTACTAGCCACGTGAGTGGAGATGTTCAAGTGGGGCTCCTACATGGTGACATCATGTAGGCATAGAATATGTGTTAGTATGTTGGAATGTACTAAGTATGTAGGATGCAATGCAAAAGAGATAGGCAATATAATAAAAATGTTTAATCATAAACAATAGATATCATAACAGCAATATGGCATGGATGAACAATGCTTCTAGTAAAACATGCTTGAAAATAACCATACTTACATAGCTCGTTTAACATAATAATGTGACATGCTTAGATTATCCAAATACCTAGTACTAGAGGGTGAAGAATATATCATAGGTCATAATACCTTCTATAGGTGATGGGTTTTACATAAGGGTAAAGAGATAGCATAGTTCATAACTCCAACATGTAAACAAGAGATAATGAGTAGTACATGAGGGTAGGGAGGTAACATAGGTCGTAGCCCTTATATGTGTGCATATGAGGGTGAGGCATACCACATAGTTCATAATCCCTTCATATGAGTATACTGCATAACTCGAAATCATACACGAGGGTAAGGAGTTCAACATAGTTCATAACACCTACATGTAGAAATGAGTAAGTGAATAGCACATGAGGATAAAGGTAGCATAGATCATAACCCCTATATGTGTGTATCTTGCATAACCTCAACCATACACGAGGGTAAGGAGTGCAACATAGTTCATAACCCCTACGTGTGGATATGAGTAAGTGAGTAGCATTGATTCATATATGACGGTAAAAAGATAGCATAGTTCATAACCCCTACATGTAGGAATTGGCCTTGCACTGGAGGGTAAAACATATAACATAGTTCATAATCCCTTCTACTAGAATTCACAATTGACAATAGCATAAACCTTAGCATACTAACCCAATAACTCATCAACAATTTCCAAGTACATAACAACATAAGAGCCCAACAATTCAAACATAAGAATAGATCATCATCAAACATTACCTTGTATTAACATAAAAGGCTCACAGGAGGTATAATTTTGAAAAAGGGCTTAGCTTCATACTTGCAATACCTTAGGTGCTTTACATGTTTTAAACACACATATATTCATTCCTTTAATCATCATATAGTCATTCAACTCATAAGACATGCATTGGACTATCAATTCCTCAAGAACCCTAACCGGACATCTTATCAAAATACTTAGAAGGTGTGTAGTGCTAGAGTAAAATCATGCAATTAAAGAGTGAAATCATGCTAGAGAATCCAATGTAATACCATCAATAGATACTTGGTAACATCATCAAACAATATACATCAAAACCCTTCATCATATCCCACAATAAATCTTAGATTCATAGCCCAAAACATAGTAAAACAGTCACAATTTCATAAACACCAACATAGTGTGTAGTGATTTTCATAATAAATAAGACCCATAAGTAAATCATCTTTAAATCACGCAAAAAATTTAAGTAAAAGTAAGCTTAGGTATCATGGGTGAAAGGAACCCATCAAAGAAACTCACATACCTTAGCTTTGGAGATGAACTTGATGAAGATTGGAGATGGGGACTTGAAGCTTGAGAGAAAATCCTCAGATCCAAGAGGGTTTTAAGACTTAAATTTAGGAGTAAAATATTTGGCTATGTATTTGTATGAGTATTGAGGAATGTTTAGAATGATATGAGGGTGATAAATGTCTAAGTATAGATATTTTCTCATGTGGGAATGCTGGCCCAAGACTTAAAAGTCTTGGACCAAAATGAAATCATTGGCAGCAAACTAAGGCAGAGTGCGTCGTGGAAGGAACATGCAGAAACTATTGGAAATTGACACTATAAAATTTTAAATTGTGAATCATTCGCTCTAAAATTTGGGTTAGACCCTTTTTCCCCCAAATTTGACCCCCTGAACAAGAATAGGAAGTCGGAAATTCCAAAATAATGCATGGATTTTGTGATATATAGAAATTAAAATTTTGGGCTTTTCCAAGGAATAATTTCAGGAACTTTTTCGGGTCGTTACACTAAGATTCGCGTATTGTGCTTTCAAATAAATCCTCTTTACATGGAATGAATAACTAACCTCTTCTCTGTTGATTTTGCTTCCCATGTGCAGTGCTTTTAGTTACCAAATGACAAGGTTTCTGAGTCTGCTTTTTGATGTCTAGATATTGAGTGAGTATCTTTTCCCCCTTCTATTTACTACTTTCTTGGAATGACCAATTATCTTCTTTGACTCTTTGACTAGCCAACAGGATGAAGGGGGTGAAGAGGATATCCACAGCTTCTGATATTGACGACACCAGATGCAGTGATCTACCAATCTTACCCATCTTCAGATCCTCCTTTTTACTAGAGATATTTTTGTAAGCAAAAGCAACCCAGTCCCAGGCTTTGTAGATAGCACTAGTATGTGTATAATCACTATAGTTCCACCTTCATCTAGTTATATTTCCTTTATTTTAAGTAACTATGATTTTATTAATAAAACTGAAACAAAACACACACTACATTTGGTCCAACCCCACTTTGCAAATCACAAAACAATTGGCTTGGCCCAAATCCGGACCAAGCCCAAACATGTTACTTATATAAGAATACATAACGTCTGTGGGTTTTCTTAAACTTAACTCTTCATTTTCGCTCTCATCCCTAACCCTACATTTTCGACGGTGTTCCTTCCATGGGAGAACTCCACCTTCTTCTAGATGCTTCTTTGGGTTTGCAACCTCAAGACTCCATGCTTCTTCTCCTTGCGTATCTTCTTCAGCTATCAAAAGTAAGATCTTAGCCTTTGAGTTTCTCCTCTGCTGTCTGACTTTTGGTTTCTCCGATTCTGACCCTTCTGTCTTTCCACTTTTGGTTTTTTCTTCTCTGTATCTTCCTTTATTAATCTTCTTTTATCTATGTTCTCACATACCATGGGCTATTCTATCATGTTTTGCTGCTGGATCTTAGTATTTGTATGGAAAATCGTCCACCTCCATCTAGATTGTTCTCCATGTGTTTATTCTCCTTGGAAGGTAGAAGTTTTTGTAGATGTTTCAATGATGCATACATTGAAAATAAATGATTTTGGAAGTTTTTTATTCTTTTGGGAAAAAGAAAAATAATGTCATCATCATAAAGAACTGAAAAGATGTGTTAGTTATAGCGAATACAAAGACTTCTCCATAAAAATGATAATTTATGAAATAAGTGAAAATAGTGAATCTAAAATTATAAAGTACTTATGATTTGTAAAGGAAAACTGTTTTTGTATTCTTTATGAAATGCTTGCTAATTTCTGCTGACATGAATGCAAAACACACTAACTTCTTTTTAGGCTGTGTTATTTTCTAGTTGCATTGTTTACTCTACAATATACATTGAGATGTTATACTAGTCTAACTTCAATATTGATGATATGTAATAAAAGATAATAAATTTATAATTTGTGAGTTCACTGATGATGAACTCAATTAATGCTTGAAACCTACAATAAAATAGATATTAAAACTTTAATTCAAACAAGAAGTTGAATGGTGTAAATTATGGTGAGTGCTTTTTGAAAAGGTTTAAACTATTTCTATATATGTTATTGCTTTCTTATAATACATAATTTTGAAGCTAAATATTACCTCATTTATGTTTCCGTAGGTGCAGATCCATTCTCAAATTCATCATCTCTGCATGACAATATAATCGGTTAGAAAACTTATCTCGTAAATTTTATGAATTGAAATAAGGGATATTCTTCAATCTAATGTTTTTCTTTGATTACTTACTTCGGTTACATTACTTGATTCACTAGAAGAAATTACTTTTATGGGTTGTTGTTTAACTTCTTTTTGGCATATTAATTCCCCGTTTGGAGATTCATAATCATCTTCTTCAGAGTGACTTGAAAAGTTTGCAAGCCCATTTGAGACAACTACAAAACAAAATTTTTTCCGTAATTCCACAAACTTGATTATTTCTGTTTTTCCCTCTAATAGCAACTAACTCTATAATAGATTATTGACTTGATCTAGGGTCATCTAAGCTTCTTCCAAGGGATAGTCAGAGTCACTGAATGACTCACAATCTTCCTAGTTGCATCCATATCATTATTGAATCACATTTATGTAACCTTCTTCACTTTGTAGTTGGCCCGCTAAATCAATCACACATAGTTTCTGTCACACCCCTCCCTAGGGACACGTAATCATCTATATAGTCGAATCTCTCTCTAATCGTAGCCTAGGATTCTACCGAAATTCCGGCAGAGTTTCCTCTGTTTTATTGACTAACCTCACCTGCAACAGCTCCCAGTATTCACAGTAAAAGACATGCACACACATATATATATACAAATACAAAAGAATGCGGGCCGACAAGG
>JAOTQR010078592.1:0-11178 GCA_025774065.1 Solanum ossicruentum
AAAACCATGCAATTCAAGAGTGAAATCATGCTAGAAAATTCAATGTAAAACCATCAATAGATACTTGGTAACACCCTTAAGCAACATACATCAACATCCTTCATCAAATCTCATAATTGACGTTAGATTCATAACTCAAAACATGCTAAAACAACCATACTTTCATGAAACCCCAACAGAGTGTGTAGTGAATTCATAATAAGCAGAACCCATGAGTAAATCAACTTTAAATCTTGCAAGTTTAAGTAAAAGAGAGCTTGGGTATCATGGGGGAAGGGAACCCATTAAAGAAACCCACATACCTTGACTTTGAAGAATAGCTTGATGAAGATTAGAGATGGAGACTTGAAGCTTGAATGATAACCTTAGAATCTAGATGAGTTTTGAGACTTGAAATTTGGAGATGAAATATTATCTAAGTGTTTGAAAGAGTATTTTGGGGATGTCTTGAATGATATGAGGATGAAATAAGGCTAAGTATAGGTGTTCTCATGCATGGGAACACTAAGGACCTAACTAAAAGTCTTGGACCGAATTAAAAAAATAAGACAGAAAATACACTAGTCCGCATTACACTAAGGCGCGGACTGCTCAATGGAAATTACACTTTGCGATTTTTAAATTTTGCTACGATTGCTCCTAAATCGAGGCTAGACCCATTTCCCACTCAATTTGACCCCCTGAATAATAATATGAAAAGTCAGGTTTTCGATATCGCACATTAATTTTGAGATATATGGAAGTTACGATTTTGGACACTTCCAAGGCACATTTTTAGGCACTTTTTGGGGTCGTTTAAAATAAGGGTTTTCCAATGACTTCCCAAGGGCCCAAGGTGTTGGTGATGTGGACCCTAATAATATGTGTCAAAAATGTGGTAGGAGCTATGGGGGCCCATATTTGAGAGACACTAATACATGTTATGGGTGTGGAGAAGTTGGTCACAGAAAGATTGATTGTCCTCGTAACTGCAACAAGGGTAAGGAGGTTCGTCCACAAGGTGCAAATGTAGGTCCATTGGGGAGAGGTGGTCAACAAGGTGTTTCCCTAAGGCACGATCGGATTTATGCTTTGCATGGGAGGCAAGGGGTTGATGAGGTTCCCGATGTTGTCATCGATATATTAAAAGTCTTTGATTTTGATGTGTATGCATTGATTGCGTGATACCCCATAACTCCATGCTTTTATGTATCCATATTTCAAGTCTCATTTGGTTAGGTTGAGGTGTATTAGGTTAATGGGAGACTTCTAGTGCTTAAACAAGCTCAAGACTTCCCTATGAGTTGAGTTTTGGGTGTTGGTTCATGCAAGGGTCAATTTAAATGAGAATCACATTTAGCACACTTAGAAATGTGTGGCCCACGACATGTCATGTGAAATCCCTTCGAGTTATCTTTCCAACATACTTGGTTTCACCTCAATCCAAGATCGGATGAAGGAGTTACAACCGTTTTCGTGAGATCCTCCCGTGTAGTAATACCACACGGGCATTTTGACGGGCAGTTTGGCCTTGGACAGGTGTTTGAATAGCTTGGAGCCATAAAAAACCATTTATGGTCTAAGGAATGGGACACAGCTAATGTCACGTGCCGTGTGGCTTGCTACTAACCATTTGGCTAGCCAAGGGAGTGTGCAAGAGAGGCAAGGTTTGCATAAGAGGAAGTGTTGACTAAGTGTGGTGCCACGGGCACCTTTGACGGGCCATATGAGATCTGATAGTTGGTGGCCATGCGCGTGGGGTGGGCTGGCCATATTTTCTTGTCTATGTGTGGTGCAACAGACCACTACACGGACTGTGAAGCACCACACGGCCAGTGAAGTGGTCCATCAAAGTGATGATGACGCTAACTTCTTCCCAAGTGTTCCAATTCCAATTTTTTTGTCTAAGTCTCATCTCATGGGCACTCCACATGACCCGTGGAGTGCCACACAACCAGTCAAGCCTCCAGTGAGGCAACACTTGCAAATTTTTTCATCCGTTTACTAATGGTATTTTAATAAATTGTAATTACTCTAATGACTTTTTTTAGACTTCTAATGCTATCTTAACCTACCCAAAAGACCTAAACCCTATTCTGAAGGATGAAACCCATTATTCTCATATCAAATACACTCTCAAATTTTCTCAAGAGCCTCCACCAAGACCCCAATACAAATTCAAGGAAACTCAAGAATAAGTTTTGGATTCCAAGACCTAATTCCAAGCTTCTATTCTTCCCTAACTCAATTCGAAGAAATTCAAGCTCTAAGGTTTGTGGGTTTCAACCATTGGGTCCTTTCACATATGGTGCCCAAGTTTCCTTTTTACATGAATTTCATATTGCTAAGTTGATTTACTTATGGTCTTATTTATTATGATTTGACTAAGAACTATGTTGGGGTTTCATGAAAGTTTGACCGTTTAAGCATGTTTTGAGTTATGAATCTTTAGTCTATCTTGAGATTTGATGAGCAGTTTTGATGTATATTTCATGATGGTATTACCATGTATTGATGGGTGGTTTTACATTTAATTTTCTTGCATGATATTACTCTGGAATTGCAGGGTTCTACACTAGCACTACACCACTACACACCCGCAAAGTGTTTGATAAAATATCTGGTTATGAATCTTGAGATATTAAGGGACCAATACATGATTTATTAGTTGAATGACTTTATGATGATGAAAGAAATGTGTATATGTGTTGAATTCATGAAGAATGATTATGATGTTGTAAGTTGATTACCTTGTTGAGGCGCCTCAACCACCTTGATCAGGGGGTGTAAAACCTCGGTTGCCTTATTGAGGGAGTGTCAAGCCTCAACCACCTTGACGAGGGGGTGTCTAGCCTCAGTTGCCTTGTTAAGGGGGTACAAAGCCTCAATCATCTTGCCGGGTGATGGCATGCCCGTACAACTTTGAGGAGTTTGTAGCTCAATAACTATGTTGAGTGGTTTGTACCTCAATTGCCTCTCCAAGGGAGTGGTATGCCTTGGAAATTCTATGTTGATGGTCTCTTCCTACATACCTAATATGTTCTATATAAGCATGATGTTACTTCAAGCATCATTCATACATGTCATTTTGTTATTATGCTATCTATTTCCTATGTTTGCACATTTTGATTATGTGGCATATCTCTTATTGTATTGATACTACATGCTTAGTACATTCAGACATACTAACGTATACTCTACGCCTACGTGATATTACCATGTAAGAACTGGAGATCCATTTAGTCATCCTCCTTCTCCACATGGCTAGTGATATCAATTTAAGCTAGTTGGTGAGTCCTCCATTCTGAGGACAATGTGTATGATATTAAACTATATATTGATACTCTTTTTCTTTAATATATGTATTGACTATAAAGGTGGGTCTGGTTATTTGTCTTGGGCCCCCTCCTATCTAAGTTTAGAGGCGTTGTTGGACAAGTTATATATTATGCTTGAGCCTTGACTCAACTATCTTATTCAAGTATTCAACTTTTTCCCTTAGTCTCAATTTCCCTTCTTTACGTTTCTTATGTTGTTCTATTTTGCTTCCGTGACCAAGGATATGTGAGTGATATGCTAAGGGACTTGTTTGGGGTTCCTTCGAGATTCCCATTCGCAATGTCATGTCTAGGCCCTAGTTTGGATCTTGAAAAACTTGGTATCAGAGCATTAGATTATTAGGTCCTCGGTGTCCAACACACTGCGTCGATTGGTTGTGTTGTACATCACAACTATCAGCAAGAGGCTATGAGACATTTTAGGAAATGTTTCCCTTCTTCATGTTCAATGACGTGCTATAGAGTTGAGGTAGGGTTTTCCCCCCATAATGATTGTTCTTTGCTATGATAGATCATTCCTAACACAAGAGAAAGAAGAGCCCGCTCTCTCGAAGAATAACTGGCTCATGAAGAATTTTGGGATGCACTTACCATGTTAGTTCATGCAGTGGTTAATCAAATCAATCAAGGGGCCCAAGCCCCTCATGTTCCTACCCCGGTATCTCGAGTGAGGGATTTCATAAGGATGAACCCACCAAAGTTCTATGGGTCTAAGGTGGATGAGAACCCCCAAATTTGTGGATGAGGTTTACAAAGTGTTGGCTATCATAGGTGTTAGGCCGGAGGAGAAGAAGGAGTTGGCGGCATACTGACTTAATGGGATCGCCCAAATATGGTTTCTCAATGGAAGGAGGAGAAGAGGAACAACAATGTGATACTATGGGAGGAGCTTAAGGCGGCTTATCTCAACTAGTTCTTCCCTCTTGAGCTTAGGGAGGCCAAGATGATTGAGTTTATGAATTTGAAGCAAGGGTCTATGAGTGTGAGGGAGTATGCCCTCAAGTTCAACCAACTTTCAAAATATGTTCCATAATTGGTTGCCTACCCAAGGTCTAGAATGAAAATGTTCATGATGGGTGTATCCAATTTGGTTAGTAAGGAGTGTCGGGCTATTATGTTGACAAGTGACATGGATTTGTCCCCCCTAATGACATATGTTGAATAATTGGAAGGGGAAAAGTTGAGGAAGAGGAGAAGTGAGGGGTTCAAGAGGGATAGATTTGATGGCGATTCCCAAGAACAAAAGTCTGACGGTTCTCCAAATAAGAGGATGGCTATTGATGGGGTGTGTAACTCAAATTGGCAAGATGGCTATAAAGGGAGAACTAATCCTAAGTGTCCAAGTTGTGGAAGGTACCATGGTGGCCCATATTTGAGGAAGACTAATGCTTGTTATGGTTGTAATGAAGTGGGTCACAAGCTAGTTGATTGTCCATATGCTCAAAGGAGGCCTAAGGGTGGTCGATTTCAAGGACAAGATGACCATGTGAATCAAGAGGCCCAAGGTGGCCAAGGAGGTTCTCCATGACACAATCGATTATGTGTTCTTCAAATGAGGCAAGAGGTTTATGAGAAGCCCAATGTTGCTACCAGTATGTTGAAGCTTCCTTTGACTTTGATATGTATGCACTGATGGGTCCGAGTGCCACTATTTCTTTCATTACTCCTTTTTCGTTGCTAGTGGGCTTCTTATGTGTCTCGAGTTTTTATGAAAATCTTTTGGTGTCCACCCTTTTGTTGAGTCTATTGTTGTTAGAAGTTCATAGGTATTTTTCCGTGGTCATGTTGCATTTAGGTCTTGCTTTGTGATTTTGTTTGATTAGAGGTGGTGAATTTTTAGGTCATACATAGGGTGGATTAGTTGCATGTATATTATGTCTCCTTTGATTGTAGTACCTGTAGGGTTAGACTCCAACTCCCTAATGAACCCGTCTTTGAGTGGGAGGTTATCAAGTGGTAGCAAAAGAGGAAGGCCCATTCCTCGTCTTAAGGTACAATTGATCTCTAAGGTTGCATTTATCATCTTGTGAGACTTAGGGATGTTGAACCTAAGTTATTTCTATTGAGTTGTTTTTGGTGGTAGATGAGTCCTTGATGTCCTTATTGGAATTTTTGAATTTGGGGTAGTGCCTTTTAGTTTTTCTAGTGCATTGATTTTGTCTATAAGTCTCACGAATAGGGTCTTTAACCCCTACCTTGTTATGTTTGTGGTGGTCATTAGTGTTGGTATGTTGGTTGCTTCCGGAAGGAGGGAAGAGCTTGTGAATCATTTGGGGGGTGATGTTGTCAATTTTGATGAATGTTAGTTGGCTTGCTAATTATGGAAGGTGGGAATCCTTAAGGTTACAAAATAGGGTGGTTGGACAAGTACATCGGCTGAGTAGGTTGGGATGAGGTTGGATGAAGTTGAAAATGGTGGTGTAGTAGTTTTGATGGTTCTGAATTTTCTATGGTTGAAGGGGTCTAGTTTAAGTAAGGGCTTGATCCAACCTTACTAGAGTTAGAGGTTTTGGATGAACATTGGTTGAGTGGAGGTTGTCTCCCAAGGGGGAGATGATAGTTTGTGGTACCAAGTGGACTATGGTGAATAAGGTTGGCAATTGAGTTTCTGAGTTGTGAGTCCTTTTTGAGTATAGAGGAAGATTGGTAAGGTTACACATGAAAGAGAATTGCCTCGAATAGGGGTACGATTTATCCGGTTCTTCATGCTTCTAGGTTGAGGGGATGTGTTGGTGACTCTAGTGCTATAGAACTCTTTGAAGTTGTGGGTGAGTTGGAGGATGAGTTGACTTAGGAGAAGGTTCCGGTGGAGGTATTAGATGGAAGGGTGGGAAATTTTGTTAATAAGGATGTGGTGATCGTCAAGGCCCTTTGGAAGAATTGTGTAGTTGAAAGTCTCTCTCGGGGAACCAAAGCAGGCATGGAGGAGCAATACCCATATCTCTTTCACTCTATTCAAGCCTAAGATAATGACTAAGTACTTCATATGATTCCAAGTCTTAAGTTTTGGCACTTATGTCATTTGCGTGCATTCATGTTTATGTTGACAAGATTATAGTAATTTTGATGTTCATGTTGAGACTTTTTGAAAATAAGGTTTAGGTGCATTGTTCCATCCATGTTTGGGCTAAAATCTTCATCACTACTTTCCATGTGTACGTTTCTTTGACATTCGGGGATGAATGTTCCCAAGGTGGAGATATTTTGACACCCCTTAACACCATGCTCTTATGTATCCATGTTTCAAGCCTCAGTTTGGTAGGCTGGGGTGTATTAGCTTCATGGGAGTCTTTTAGTACTTAGACGAGCTCAAGACTTCCTTATGAGTTGAGTTTTGGGTGTTGGTTCATGCAAGGGTCAAATTAAAATGAGAATAACTTTTAGCACACTTGGAACTGGGTTTTCCATTACATGTCAAATGAAGTCCCTTTGATTTAGCTTTCAAACGCACTTGGTTTGACCCCAATATGAGATCGGATGAAGGAGTTATGGTCGTTTTCATGAGACCCTCCTGTGCAGTTATGTCACACGGGCACTTTGACGAGCAATGTGGCCTTGGACGGGTCATTTAGATTGTTTGGAGTTGGAAAAGACCATTTTTCATCTAAGAAATGTGACACAGCCAGTGGCATGGGCCATGTTGCTTGCCACTGACCATGTGGCTAGCCAAGGGAGTGTGCAAGAGAGACAAGGTTGGCATGACAGGATGTGTTGGCTAAGTGTGGTGCCGCGAGCACCTTTGACGGGCCGTGTGAGGTATGATGGCTTGTGGCCTTGGATGTGGGGTGGCCTAGCCACATTTTCTTGTCTAATTATGGTGCGACGGACCACTACATGGACCGTGAAGAACCACACAGCCCGTGAAGTGGTCCATCAAAGTGACGATGACACTAACTTCTTTCCAATTGTTCCAATTCCGGTTTGGTTTTCTGACTCTCTTCTCACGGGCACTCCACATGACCCACGGAGTGCCACACAACCAATCATGTCTCTAGTGAGGCAACACTTTGCAAATTTTTCCATCTGTTAACTAATGGCATTTTTGTAAATTGTAATTATTCTAATGACCCTTTCTAGACTTCCAATGCTATCTTAACCACGCCAAAAGACCTAAACCCTATTCGAAAGGATCAAACATGTTACTTTCATCTCAAATACACTCTAAAATTCTCTCAAGAGCCTCCACCAAGACCCCAATACAAATTCAAGAAAACTCAAGAATAGATTTTGGATTCCAAGATCCAGTTCCAAGCTTACATTCTTCCCCAACTCAATTCCAAGAAAATCAAGATCTATGGTATGTGGGTTTCAACCATTGGGTCCTTTCACCCATGGTTCCCAAGCTTCCTTTTTACCTTAATTTCATATTTCTAAGTTGCTTTACTTATGAGTCTTACTTATTATGATTTGACTATGAACTATGTTGGGGTTTCTAGAAAGTGTGACCGTTTAAGCATGTTTTGAGTTATGAATCTTTAATCTATCTTGAGATTTGATGAAGGGTTTTGATGTATATACCATGATGGTATTTTACCAAGTATTGATGGATGTTTTTTACATTAAATTTTTTTGCATGATTTCACTCTTCAATTGCATGGCTTTACACTAGCATGACACACCCGCCAAGTGTTTGATAAAATGTCCGGTTATGAATTCTTGAGATATTAAGGGTCCAATGTATGACTTATGAGTTGAATGACTTTATGATAATGAAAAGAATGTGTATATATGTTGAATTTATGAAGAGTGTCTATGATGTTCTAAGTTGATTGCCTTGTTGAGGGTGTACCAAGCCTCAACCACATAGATGAGGGGTGTCAAGCCTCGGTGGCCTTGTTGAGGTGGTGTTAAGCCTCAACCACCTTGACGATAGGTGTAAAACCTCAGTTTCCTTTTGAGGGGGTACCAAGGCTCAATCATCTTGTCGGGGATGGCATGCCCGTACAACTATGTTGATAGATTTGTACCTCAATAACCATGTCGAGGGGTTTATACCTCAATCGCCTCTCCAAGGGGGTTGTAGAACTTAGAAATGCTATATTGATGATCTCTTCCTACATACATAATATGTTCTATATAAGCATGATTTTACTTTAAGCATCATTCATACATGCCATATTGTTATTATGTTATCCATTTCCTATGTTTATGCATTTCAATTATGTGGCGTATCTCTTTTTGCATTGCATCCTACATACTTGGTACATTCAAATATACTAATGCATACTCTATGCCTACATGGTGTTACCATGTAAGAACCGGAGCTCTATTTGGTCATCCTCCTTCTCCACATGGCTAGTGATATCTATTCAAGTTTGCTGGTGACTCCTCCATTCCGAAGACAGTGTCTATGATCTTAAACTATATATAGATACTCTTCATTTCAATGTATGTATTGACTAGGAGGGCGAGCCTAGTTACTTGTCTTGTCCCCCTCTCCTATCTAAGTTTAGAGGTGTTGTTGGACAAGTTATGTTTTATGCTTTAGCTTTGACTCATCTATGTTATTCAAGTGTTTAACTCTTTCCCTTAGTCCCAATTTCCCTTCTTTATGTTTCTTATGTTGCTTTATTTTTCTTCTGCGACCAAGGATTTGTGAATGATATGCTAAGGGTCTTGTTTTGGGTTATTTCGGGATTATGATTCACCATGTCACGTCCAGGCCCTAATTTGGGCCATGATAAATTGATCCGGGTGCCACTCTTTCTTTTGTTACCCCTTTTGTTGCCAAAAAGCTTCATGTTGAGCCTGAATTGTTGTGTGAGTCATATGAGGTATCTACTCCTATTGGAGCATCTATTATTGCTAGAAAAGTCTGTAGAAATTGTCCCATTTGCATCTTGTATAAAATCTTGCCTTGTGATCTTATTGAATTGGATATGGTTTATTTTGATGTCATTCTTCAGATAGATTGGTTGCATGCATATTATGCCTCTATTGAATGTAGAACATATAGGGTCAAGTTCCAATTCCAAAATGAACTCATTCTTGAGTGAAAGAGTCATGATGTGGTGATCAAGCATAGGTTCATCTCTTGCATTAAAGCCCGTAAGCTGATCTCTTAGGGGTGCCTTTATCATCTTGTGAGGGTTAGGGGTGTGGAGTCTAAATTCCTTCTTATAGAGTTAGTTCTAGTTGTAAATGTATTTGTTGATGTCTTTCCAAATTACCTTTTTGGTGTTCCTCCCGAAAGGGAAATATATTTTGGCATAGATCTCTTCCCCGATACTGAACCCATTCCAATCCCACCTTACCATATGGCTCCGATGGAGTTAAAAGAGTTGAAGGAGCAATTGAGGGACTTATTGGAGAATAGTTTTATTAGGCCTAGTCAATCACCTTAGGATGCACCGATATTGTTTGTGAAGAAGAAGAAGAAGATGGGTCTCTTAGAATGTGTATTGGCTACCGGCAACTTAATAGGGTCACTACCAAGAATAGGAATCCTCTTCCAAGAATTGATGATTTGTTTGACCAATTGCAAGGGTCTAGCCACTTCTATAGGATTGATCTTCGTTCCGGGTATCATCAAGTGAAGGTGAGGGAGTGTGGTATTCCTAAGACGGCCTTCCGGACTAGGTATGGGTATTATGAGTTTGTTGTGATATCTTTTGGATTGACCAATGCACCGGCTATCTTCATGGATTTATGAATAGGGCCTTTAACCCCTACCTTGATTTGTTTGTTGTGGTTTTCATTGATGTTATTTTGATATATTCTCATAGTAAAGAGGAGCATTTGGCTCATTTGAGGGTAGTGTTGCAAAGGTTGAGGGAAGAGAAGTAGTATGCTAAATATGAGATGTGTGAATTTTGGTTTAAAGAAGTTTCCTTTCTAGGTCATGTGGTGTCGGAGGATGGTATTAAAGTGCATCCTAAAAAGACGGATGTGATTAGAAATTGGCCTAGACCATTAACTCTGTAGGACATTAGTAGCTTTTTGGGCTTAGCGGGTTACTATCAGAGGCTTGTGAATGGGTTCTCTTCTACTGATTCTCCCATAATTAAATTGACTCAAAAGAAGGCTAAGTTTGTTTTGACTGATGAATGTGAAAGGAGTTTCCAAACCTTGAAGGATAAGCTTGTGTACGCTCCTATCTTGTCTCTATTAAAAGGATTGGAAGGGTTCGTTGTGCATTATGATGCTTCCTGAGTTGGTTTGGGTTGTGTTTTGATGCAAAACGATAAGGTAACAACCTATGCTTCTAGGCAACTCAAAGTGCATGAAAAGAATTATCCTACTCATGATCTTGAATTGGCCCCCGTGGTTTTTCCTTTGAAAATTTGGCGTCATTATTTGTATGGGTTGTACATATTGATGTGTTTACCAACCATAAGAGCCTCCAATATTTTTTCACTCAAAAAGATCTTAACTTGAGGCAAAGAAGGTGGTTAGAACTTCTTAAGGATTATGATATGAGTGTGCATTATAATCCCCGTAAAGCTAATATTGTGGCAGATGCTTTGAGTAGGGTGTTTATGGGTACCCTAGCTCATGTTGATGGTGGTGGCATAGAGGTGTCTAAAGTGGTCCATCGGTTGGCTAGATTGGGGGTTAGGTTGGAAGAGGTGGATAATGGTGTCATTGTGGTTGTTGATGGTTCAAAATCTTCCTTGGTTGATGAGGTGAAAGGAAAGAGAGATCTTAATTCCTCCTTGTTAGAATTGAAGGCCTTGGTGAAAGAGGGCAAGGTGGAGGTTTCCTCCCAAGGGGGAGATAGTTCCCTTAGGTACCAAGGTAGGTTATGTGTACCTTGTATTGATGGCTTGAGAGAGAAGATTCTCGATGAGGCTCATAACTCTTCCTATTCTATCCACCCTGGTTCTACAAAGATGTATAGGGATTTGAGGGATGTGTTTTG
>JAOTQR010078593.1:4676-43208 GCA_025774065.1 Solanum ossicruentum
AGAAAAATCATGTACCTGGTGCAAGCAAAAGAAGAGATATCTTAGATATAAGCAAAAAAGCAAAATAAAGTGTAAAAATAACGTAAAAGCTGAAAAATAAGAAGAAAGTACAAGAAAAATCTTAAAAAGGAAAGAGAGAGAAAAAGGTAAAAATAACATAGTTGGTGAGGTGAAAGTGTTGGAAAACGTAGTTTCAAGGAGAGCCATTAGTCATTATTTTTCCAAAAATGCCATACCGAAGCCCTCTAGGCCTACGTTACAAGCCTAGAAAGTCCTAAAGTGATCCTAGTCCAACTAGTTGAAGGTCTAAGTCATGCGTATATGGGCTAGCCTATGGTATCATTATGCATGAATATCGTTTGTGAGAGTGAGTGTGTTTGCTCAATCCCAAAGCCAAATTTGAAATCATCAGTGAGTGTCAAAAATGAGACTTCTTTCTGCGAGGGCACTTGCATTGAGTTGTTAGCATTTGACTTGTTTAGTGATTGTTGATTGTTTTTATTCCCTTGGTTATCATAGTTGTGTTGTCACATGCAGTAGTTTGCATTAGTTTTCTAAATAGCTATCTGATCTTGTTTTGAAAAACTGATTTGAGTATCTGAGTTTGAATTGTATGTGATGTATGTCATTGAGTTGAGGTCTGCATGTTACTGTATTATCTATATAGATTTATTCGTCGCTTGAGGACAAGCAATAATTTTAAGTTGAGGGTGTTGATGTGGTGTCAAACTACAACACTTTTTGATGCTTAAAACCTAGGATTTAGTGTGTTCTCAATGCAACATTTATAATTCTTATGTGTTTTTGTGTTTAGTTTTGTAGGAAAGAAGGTTGGCTATAACTTGGGGCAAAATTGCAAAAGTTTTTTGGTATTTGGTGATTTACTGGACTTTCTACGAGTCATAGAGCATTCTACGAGTTGTAGAGCTAATTTCTTGACAAATTCCAATGAAGGATGATATCTAAAGATTAGTTATACGAGACCTCTATATGAGTCTTAGGGCATTTATGAGTCATATAGATAGGTTTCGTGAAGATTTCAAATGAAGGACAATGTGATGCAGTGGAAGTATATGAGGGAGAAATATGACTCGTGAATTAGTTTACAACTCATTAAGTGAAATTGCAGAAGAGTAGTCCAAGATCTTAGAAGCTAATTACAAGATCCCGACCATGATTCGTAAATCACATTACGAGTCATAGAGAGCTTTCCTGGAGTCCAATGACCAGTTTTTCTATTTTTTTAGGACTTAGTTTTAATTACTATAAATAGTACTTTTAGGTTATTGTACAAGAGGAAATGCCATTGTTCAGTCTTTTAGGGTTTGTACTTTGAGAACTCAATACTTGAGAGGGAAGATAGTAAGGAAACACTTGTGGATGAATTTGATATTGAAGTTTGTGATTCTCATTATTATTGGATTTGCTTGATCTTAATTCAACTGGCAAAGTGTTTAATTGTGTTTTCTCAATTCATAATTTCTTCATCTACCCATAACATGAGTAGCTAAATCCACAATTTGGGTTGTGGGAATCATCAAAAACTAACTTAGTAAACTCGGGTAATTTGCAATTCTTGGAATGGGTATATGCATGTATTACTCAATTCTCTTCATTTTGCATATTTTCTAATGGTGGCCAACAATAGAACCCACCTAGTGTTATTGACTGGACCAAGGTAATAATGGATAAAAAAAAAGATTGACTAACAAGATTCGATGATGTGTTATTATATAATCAACTGAACTGGGCCAAGGGGAGGTTAAATAGGACTTATAGTTAATGGTTAGTATTGCACACTATGATGATGGTCCAAGTCATATAGTGACATTCGCCTCTCACCTTAGACCAAAGGGCTTGATGAACTTAAATTATCATCCTGCATGCTATATACTAGATAAGAATTAGGTTACATGGTGATACTAAGTTGGGGAATCATGGGGAACACGATACCCTAGTTTCTCTCTATCATTGATTATCTCTTGTGATAGTTAGCTTAGTTTACTTTATTATTGATTGTTGCAACCCCCCCCCTCTTCGGGGAATTGAGTTGGTTAACTACTTAAAAAGTTCTTATTGATGAATTGGTCTTGAGTCTACTTATTCCCCTGGGTTAGACCCTAACCTTGGTTAGGTTTTATATCTTGACAACGACCACTTTATCCTCTAAAAAGGAGGTGTAACTTGGGCGACAACACCATTCACCATTGGTATCTTTTCCAAGATAAGGGTTTCTTATTTAGTGTCCCTTACAATAGCTAAGAGACGCACACAACCTTTACCAAGTAACTTTTGAGCCTTCATAATAGACTTAATCATACCAATCTCTGGGACTTGACCTTCATTTAATATAGATAGGCTCATTTGGCATCTCAAATCTTACTATTTTTGCATGGCAATCTACTGTATAGAAAGGAGATAACCAATTCATACCCAACAACACATCAATGTCAATTACAATTAAGTTAGCTAGAGCGATTGTACCCTCAACTCTAATCTGACAATCAAGATACACATATTCAACTAACAGAGAATCTCCCATAGGAGTAGCAACAAGAAAAGTATGATTCAATATCTCTAGTTATCGAGCAAACCTCAAAGCAGTATATGAGGACGCATAGGAGTGGGTAGATCATAGATCAATCAAAGCATGTGCATCAAATGAACAAACTGAAATAATATTTATAACCACTACATTTGAGCCTTGAATATCTTATCTAGTAAGTGTAAAAACTCTAGGTTGGCCTCTACCCACGTTTCCCTATACTTGATTTCTAGCAACATGATCTCTGCCACCTCAACTTTAGTTTCCTGTGCTAGTGGTACCTGAAGTATTTCGAGTAGACTAAGTAGGTGCAACCATCTAAGTGTAGTTCTAGTTTGAGTATTTCAAAGGTAGAGATCAATCTCTAAGGTGATCACCTAACTGATCTCATCAAAAACACCCTTTAGTCAAAACACAACACAGGCCTACATGTGATTTACCACAAGTATGATAGGATGAAGCAGTGGCACATATTTGACCAGAATTTTGATGTTTTTCTAATAATGGTTGTCCCTGAATACCTTATCTCTGATGTGGCCTGTATGTGGAATATGAAACTGTATCCATCCCTGCTTGAGAGCCCTGATGTTGCCTTCCATGACTTTTTAGTTTGCGATTTGCACCATAGTGACCCCCAAAAAATCGCTCTGTCTTGGCTTTCTTACGAGCATCAAAGGTTGCATGTTCCTCACAACCCCTGCCTTCAATATTTCTTGCTAAATCAATTGCCTCTAAATATGTCAAGTCTTCATATTTGGGGCTACCGTAGTGTGGACGAGCAACCAATCCATTGACAAATCTTTTAACTCTAGATTCTTCAGTTGGCATTAAGCAAGGAGCATATCTAGCAAATTTATAGAATTTGGTGCTATAGGTTGACACATCCATATCCGAAGTCTGCACTAATCTCTCAAACTAACAAGCATATTTCTGTTGTCACAACCCAAGCCTAGGGTTTAGACATGACTTACGAATGGACAACCCAAATGAACCCTAAACAATCCTCATAGCATATCATTACACATCCTTGGTCGCGAAAGCAATCAAAATGACAAATAGAGATAAGCATAAACTAGGGGAATTGGGACTAAGAGAGCAAGAGAGAAAGAGAGAGTAATACTTAAATATCATAGATGAGTCAAGCTTAAGCATAACACATAACTTGTGTAACAACACCTATAGACATAGATACTTAGCGGGAGCTAAGACAAGCAACCAAGCTCACCCTCATAGTCGAAGTAGAAATAAAGAAGAAAGAATCAATACATAGCATAAGAAACATAGACCAATGCCCCCAGAATGGAGGACTCACTAACTGGTTTGAGAGACAATAGAAATAACCATATGAAGGTGGAAGATGGCCAAATGGAGCTCCGGTTCCTACATGGTAAGATCATCTAGGCATAGAGTATGCATTAGCATATTTAATTTTAATATGTATGTAGGATGCAATGCAACGAGAGATAGGTAACATAGTCAAAATACATATAGGTAACATAGTCAAAATACATAATAATAATCAATAGATAGCATAGTAGCGATATGTCATGTATGAAGGATGATTGAAGCAAAACTTGCTTATATAGAACATATTACGTAGATAAGAAGGGACCATCATTATAGACCAAACAACTAGTACTCTGAATCTATGGCTTAGCACCCCCTTAGTAGTGGTTGTGGTGCCAACCCCTCAACAAGGTTAATGGACATAACACCCTCTATCAAAGTGGTTAAGGTACCAACACCACAACAAGGTTAATAGACTTAACACCCTCCATTAAAGTGGTTAAGGTACCAACCCCCCTACAAAGTTAATGGAATTAACACCCTTCATTAAAGTGGTTAAGGTATCAACACCCCAACAAGGTTAATGGACTTCACACCCTCCATTAAAATGGTCAAGGTACCAACCCCCCAATAATGTTAAAAGACTTAACACCTTTCATAAAGTGGTCAAGGTACCAACTCCCCAACAAGGTTAATGGTCAATATGTAACACTATAGAAGCTTATCATGAAACTAACACATATGCCACATACTTTCATTATCATAAATTAATATATCTTATATGCCAAGTATTAGTCCTTCAACAACTCACGAATCATAAACTGGATGTTTTATCAAACACTTGGCAGGTGTGTAGTGTTAGTGTAAAACCATGCACTTCAAGAGTGAAATCATACTATAAAATTCAGTGGAAAACCATCATTAGACACTTGCTAACACTCTTAAGTAATATACATCAAAATCCTTCATCAAATCTCACAATTAATCTTATATTCATAGCTCAAAACGTAGTAAAATAGTCAAAATTTCACAAACCCCAACATATTATGCAGTGAATTTCATAATAAATAAGACCCATGAGTAAATCAACTTTAAATCATGCAGTTTTTAAGAAAAGGAAGCTTAGGCATCATTGGTGAAAGGATCCTATTAAAGAAATCCACATACCTTAACTCTTGGAGAATCCTTGAAGAAGATTGGAGATGGAGACTTGAAGCTTGTCAGGAAATCCGTAGATTTGAATGAGTTTTGAGACTTAATGCAGGAGATGAAATATTTTCTAAGTGTTTGGGTGAGTATTTGGGAATGTCATGCATGATATTAGGGTGAAATAAGGCTAAGTATAGGTATTAACATGCATGGGCAGGCTTATTCCCAAGACTTACAAGTATTGGACCGAACTGAAAAACTGGACAAAAAATAAACCTGGGGCGCATCGCGCCATTGACGTGCACCACACACTGGAAATTGCTCATTTTGAAAATTGAAATTGTGAATCATTTGCTCTAAAATCAGAATTAGACCTTTTCCCCACATAATTTGACCCCCCGAACAAGAATATGAAGTCAAAATTCCTAAATAATGCATGGATTTGAGATATATGAAAATTACGATTTCGGGCATTTCCGAGGCATATTTTGAAGCATTTTTTGGGGTAGTTAAAATATCATCCCCTTGGGAATATTCATCCCCAAAGGTCAAAGAGATGTATAGGAGAGCGTAATCATAAAGAGGTCAGCTACAAAAAGAATGCAACAATACACTTTAAAAATACCATTTTCAAAATCTCAACCTAAGCGTAAAATCACCTTGAACCTTTTCAATATAAACATGAATGCATGCAAATAACTTAGGTGCTGGAATATGAGATATGAAATCACAAAAAGTAGTTTGACATTTTATCATAAGCTTGAATAGAATGAAAGAGGTACGGGTATCGCTTTTCCATTCCTGCTCCGACTCCCCGAAAGATACTCTCAACTTGATGATCCTTCCAATAAACCTTGACGAACTCTACGTACCCACAAATCAACCCTTACTCACATCCACTTCACTTCTCCATTGGACCTCCTCATAAGTCATCACATCCTCCACAACGTCAACAACCTCAAGAGTCCTATAAAACTTGAATCACCAACACACCTCCTTAACCTAGAAGCATGAAGAACCAGACAACCCATAACCATAACACTAGGAATTTCCAATCTTTAAGCAACCTTACCGATCCTCTTTGACACTCTATAAGGATTCACAACCCTAAATTCATTTTTCAACCATAATCGCACATAGGCCACTTGGTAGGATAAACTACCATCTCGCCTTTGGGAGACGACCTCCACCTTACCCTCTTTCCCCCAACATCTCCAACTCTAATTAGGCGAAATCAAGGCTTTGCTTTAACTAGACCTTTTCAACCAAAGAATAGTTGAAACCATCAAGAATAATACACCACCCTGCTCAACTTCCTCCAACCTAACCCCCAATCTAGCCAAATGATGGAACCTTCAAATCACCTCTTTTCCACCATCATCAACACAGGTGAGTCTACTAAGAGTACCGACTACAATAATAGCCTTACCGGAAAAATAATGCACACTCATATCATTAACCTTAAGGAGTTCTAATCACCATCTTGTCATCCTTAAATCACACCTACCATATTTAGCAAATAACCTCTCATCTCCCAAGACTTACAACACTACCCCAAAAGGGTTCACAAGCTCTAAATAAATCAAGGTTCCACCACTAAAGGCCACCAGGTAGGGTTTTAAGGCCTTATTCATGAAATACACAAACCTGGCCGGTGCATAAGTCAACCAAACTACCCCAATAATACTCAAATGCTCACCCCTAGCCCGAAAAGACACTTAGGAATATCACCTACCATTATTCTCACTTGGGGAAAAAACTCGAACCAAGGATCAATCTTAAAGAAGCAATTAACCCATTGTAGTTGACCAAATAAATCAATCATCCTTACACATTATATCACAAACTTATGGGTCCTACACTCATTTGAAGCATGCTTTGCAAGTAGCCAAACCATCTCAAGACCTCCAATGCAACCAGCTAAGTCCAAACAAAATTACAAGACAAGACCCTATGCAATAAGAACATGAACAACCCCTAAACCTTTCTAGCAACAATAGACTCACATAATCATACCCTACTAGCAATCAAAGGAACAATGAAAGGAAAAGTAACCCCGAGAACCATCAAAACACGGACAACAACATCAAGAATAGCCTTTAACATACTGGTAATAACCTCTGGTATCTTATCCCCTCCATGAGCCCCTTGATCGGCATGACCACCTTATTCTAAACATAGACAACCCTAATGCCTCTTTCGCACATATGGATAATCAACTAGTTTGTAACCTACTCTGCTACATCTATAACAAGCATAGGTCTTCCTCAAGCATGGGCCAACATGGTTCTTCCCACACCTTTGACACTTAGGGTTGGTCATCCTACCATTGTTGTCTTCACATTGAACCCTTCTTCTTCCTCCTTTTGGGGTCACCAGTCAATCCCTCCTCTTATGCCCCTCTTCACCACAATGGAAACAAGCATTGGTGCGCTTCAAACATGGGCCTCTATGAACCTTACCATATATTGGGCACTTAGCATCATCTCTTTCCTTAAGGCTTTGGAACTTTACTTTTAAATGGCCCCTCTTGGCCTTCTCATCTCCACTCTTACCATTTGAAATCTCAAGGGTATCCACTGATCAGTTGAGTTGAGTAGTCACGACCTTAGCCAACACGATTATAGAAATTCAGAGCTCAATCTCGATAGCCCCTCCACCTTGATGTGCTTGAGGAGTGGGGTAGGTCAGTCATCCTTCAGGTGTAAGGCCTCTTCTTCTTCTTGTGTTAGGCATTATCAACTAGCATGGCAAAGAATAATCGTTAATGGGGAAAAACTTACTTCAACTCTATAGCACGACATAGAACATAAAGAAGGAAACATTTCCTAAAACATCTCATAGCCTCCTACTCATAGTTGTGGTGGACAACACAACTATGAATAAGACTCTAATTGACTCGGTGTGTTCGACTTCGAGGATCTAATAACCTATTAATCTGATACCATCTTTTTCATGACCCAAGGATAGGTCCTAGACGCGATCAATGAATGGAGAACCTAAAAGAACCCCAAACCAGCCTCATAGCATATATTGCACATCCTTGGTCCTGGAAACGATCAAAATAACAAGTAGAGGTAAGCATAAAAAAGGGGAATTGGGACTAAGGGAGTGAGAGAGAAAGAGAGAGTAATACATAAATATCTTAGATGAGTCAAGCTCAAGCATAATACATAACTTGTCCAACAACACCTCTAGACGTAGGTACTTAGCGGGGGCCAAGACAAGCAACCGAGCTCACCCTCATAGTCAAAGTAGCAATAAAGAAGATAGTATCAGTGCATAGCATAAGAAATATAGACCAACGTCCTTGGAATGGAGGACTCAACAACTAGCTTGAGAGACAAACGAACTAGCCACGTGGAGGAGGAGGATAGACAAATACAGCTCTGGTTCCTACATGGCAGCATCATCTAGGTATAGAGTATGTGTTAGTACATTTGAATGTACTAAGTATGTAGGATGCAGTGCAACAAGAGATAGGCAACATAGTCAAAATGTATAATAGTATGTCATGCATAAAGGATGCTTGAATTAAAACATGCTTTTACAGAACATATTTCGTAGATAAGAAGAGACCATCATCATACACCCAACAACTACTCAGAATCCAAGGCTTAGCCGCCCTTTGGTAGTGGTCGAGGTACTAACCCCTCAACAAGGTTAATGGACTTAACAACCTCCATCAAAGTGGTCAAGGTATTAATCCCCCAACAAGTTTAATGGACTTAACACCCTTCATTAAAGTGGTCAAGTTACCAACCCCCAACAAGTTTAATAGACTTAACACTCTCCATTAAAGTAGTCAAGGAACCAATCCCCCAACAAGGTTAATAGACTTAACACCATCCATTAAAGTGGCCAAGGTACCAACCTCCCAACAAAGTTAATGGACTTAACTCACTCCATTAAAGTGGTCAAGGTACCAACCCCGCAACAAGGTTAATGGACGTAAAACCCTCCAAAAACCCTCCATTAAAATGGTCAAGGTACCAAACTCCCAAAAAGGTTAATGGTCAACACTCCATATAGTGTTCACTATCAACCAACTGAAGAGAACTTCAGGGAGTTCATTAGCTTTCTTGAAGAGCACAAAGTTCACCTAACAAAAGTTAAGGTACAAAAATACTGAAATAGTTGACCTAGTATATTAATTGTTGGTATTATGTTCAACAACATTGCTAAATTATATATATAATTTCGTTTTCTTATGAAGGTATGTGCAGTCGATGATGACAATCTCTCAGAGAGCCAATCATCTATTCATCTTTCCACCATTGCTAAAGAATACGAAGAATGAAGCACGTTAAAATCCATGAAACCAGAAGATGTCATCATCAATAACAAAGCACAAGTATTTAGCTGCTCCAAATATTTTTCGAGCAAATGGACAAGTTGAACTGGACCTCGTATTTGCTCTGTTCGAGATTACTTAAAAGAGTTACAATTTCGAGTACTTGAACAAGTTAATATGTCACCTTGACTGGCCAATGAAAGCTTCAACTTCTCTACTCCAATCCCCTCATTGAGAGAAAGTCCAAACATTAGGTTATCTCCTAGGATTGCACATATGGGACTACTGAGTTCTCAGACACCTATTTCTATGCCAAACTAAACAACACTCGAAACATATGAAGCGATTGACCCTCTCAGCCCTAGATAGAAAATTAGCCTGCTGGAGGAAAAAACTAACTCAAATCCTCGACTTATTTGTGCATTCTACACTTTCTCTTTGTCTTATTTCACCTCATGCTCGTCTTTCTACTCTTATTGTGTCTGTATCCATTGTGCAACAGATGGGGAAATGCGTAGTCGAGATTTTTTATAAAATAAACACAATGTTATAGATAGATAGTGAATTATCAAATTACAATTAGGATCATACAACTGAGTGAGCAAGGGAAAACAAGAAAGAGAAATAGGTAATATGATGAATTAAAAAAAACGTAGAACAACTCAAGCTATGATACACAAGATGCAAACTAACTAGCACATAGTCATACAAAAAACGAAGAATTTAACAAGATTTGACTAAGCCTTCATCCTCAAGAAATAACAAAGTGGAACTTAAGTTGGGTGTCCTCCCTAAAGAAATCCATTCAAATTTGGCCTTGTCAACAAAAGTCAAACAAATCTGGATTCTTAATAACACTCAACTATTCCTTTGATCAATTCGAAATATAGGCAGCAATCATACAATATAAACCAATCCCACATGGAAGAATGTGTAGGAGATTAAAAAGAGAAGTAATTAATAGTCACTAATTTGAATCCAAATGAACATTATAATTGTAATAATGTCACACTCTTTAAGATGGTAGGGTGAGTTTGCTATGTGTTTTACCTTTTTAGAAGCCTTTTGTGTAAAGGTTGAGTTTTGTTAACATTTCAAAATTTGAGTATCATATGAAAATTCTAACAGCTTTATCATCTCCGAAAGGTCCATTTTGGTCTAGAATGAAGATTGATTTGTGTAATAGCCCGTAAGTTGAAAGGTCAAATCTTGAAATAACAGTGCAAACCTATTTCTACTGCTAGGGACTAGGAGCCCAATCTATGACTCATAGAAAGAGTCTCGTAGATGATCTTGACATTTGAGACTATTTTCTAAATTTTGTGCATCAATGTACCAAACACCTTATCACAGGTCGTAAAAGGATATACAAGTCATGGATTGAAGTCGTAGAAAAGATTCAGAAAAATGTAAAAGAAGGATTAATACGACAAAACCCTTTACAAGTCATGGTCCTGTTAACGGGTCATAAATGGGTTGTATCATGGTTGGGTCAATGGTGATGGAAATTGACTTAAGTGTTGGTGAGTTTATGAGTGGTGTTCAGTGACTCGTACATTGAATTATGAGCCATAGGTTGAGTTCGTGGTTATTGACCGAAAGTAATAGTTTTTGAATTTTTCCGACAAACGTGCAGGATGAGCCATAAATGGAAATACAGGTTGTAAATTCCTAGCGTGGTTTGAGATCCTAAAATATTAGAAATTTACCTATTGTACAAAATCCCATGTCTATGGACCGCCAATGGGTCTATTATCCATAGACCTTTTCGTAGTCCTACCCAACAAATTTTTTTAATGAAGGGCAATTTTATCATTCCTACCCATTTAAATCCTAAACTACACTATTTAAGCCTATAACTACCCATAACCACCCTAACCCTTGTTATATTCACCTAAAGTTCTTTCTAACACCAAAACCCTCAATCTCTCTGAAGTCTCTTAACTCTCAAACTCGATTGAAGGCTCCAAGGTTAGAGTTCCAAATTCATCCATCTAATTCTAGATTTTCCTTTATCAGTTTAACTCAAGGTATGTGGGTTCATCATCCATAGCTACCTTTCACCCATGTAGTCTAAGAATTTCTAATTAAATCTCTTAATTTTAAAGTATATATTTTTTATGAAATTTCATGATTTTGTTTCAAATGTTTCGATTTTGGTAGATATTATGATAATTGTTCTATATGTGTTCACACATAATTCTTGCTCCGCATTTAACCTGTAAAGTTTGCTTAAAAAAGAAGTTTCTTTGAATAAAAGATAATAAAAACTTTTACGAAATATTTTTACTATTACGATCATCATCATCATCGTCATCATCATCATCATCTTTACTAGTACTTTGATGAATTTTTCTTTAATTTTTATTCGACAAATCATTTTTAAATACTTTTTTGAAAAAATAATAAAATAAATTATTTATTACTTGTTTTAGCATTTTTGAGAATTTTATATCAAACAAATATCATTTTAAGTGCTAAATCAATTTTTGATTAAATACAATTTCCCATTGTTACAGGTAAATATTTTCATATATTATTCAAAATGAAAAGCGTAATTAATTAATTTTCTTACTAATCCATAATAGTTTTATTTTAGAATGATTAATTTTTTCAAATAACTTAATCATATAAAGTAATTGTTTTTAGTTGTGGCTCTCTAACAATTTTAAATTTTGAATTTTTATATTCGGCTCTCCATGTTTAATTGTTAAATTCCCCTAAAAAATGATGAGTTTTTTAAAGGAGATGATGAGATTTTTATGATGTATGAAATATTTTACTACTACTATTACTATTATTATTCCATTATTATTGCTGTTGTTGTTATTTTTATTACTATTATTATTGATAAACTTCTCATTTTTTTTGTTCAATCTATTATTTTTCGGATATTATATCAAATAAAAAATATGTATGTACAAATATTTGCTATTTTTTTATCGTTTTTGAGAATCTTACAAACAATGAATATCGTTTTAAAGTGCTGAGTCGATATTTTATTAAATAATTATTTTGTCATTGAAAACAAGTATTTTCATACATTATTCAAAATAGGGTGCTTAATTAATTAATTTTGTTACTAACCCATACCATTTTTATTTTAAGAATGTCCATTTTTTCAAAATAATTAATCTTGCAAATTAATTATTTTAATTTATTTCTTATTATAATTTAAATAGGATTAATTAAGCAAAACCTGACAATCCAAGTCCCTTCAAATTAGTCAATCTGTGTGTGCCACGTAGGCAATCACATGGATTGTGCTTCTCTATCTCTAGTCTCACCTCTTCAATTTAATCTAATAGACCATATTAATTCGGATCCTACCATATATATATATATAACTGTCATGCCCCGTGAGGGTACCCTAGACGTGGCCGACACTCAGAGACTATTGCTAGTCCCCAAGCAAACCACTTGCTCTCATCATATTCATCCAATCAATATAGCTAATCAATCAGCAGAAGTCTAAAGATAATAAATGGGCAATCTAAGTCCCAAAAGCATATAAATAAAACAGGTTATTCTGAAAGAAACTAGCTCAACACAATCTCAACCAAAACTCGACTTCAGTCTAAGAAGAAGCCTCTATCACTAGCAAGTGGTGCCAATGACAGTCTCATGGTGACCTCAAATCAAATGTAGAGCTAGTCTATAGTATAATTCTAATTGCGAGATGATAATAAAATAGGATCTTCTGATGTAAGAGAGACTCACTAAACTCAGCTAACTGCAAGGATCCTCCATATTTTGCCTGTTGATGATCTCTAGTACCTACCTCTATATCATAAAACGATGCAGTCCAAAGGAGATGTTAGTACATCGAATGTACGAGTATGTAAATTGACTGAATGAAATAGATAAAGGCAGAATAACGTCAGCTCAGAAGATACTCAATCAGAATGTCATGTGCCTATCCAAAGCAAGAATAAAGAATAGATAAATGACCCATCAATACCACTCAAAACTCATAATTCAACTCAACTAAGAGTCAATGATGGACCTATTTAGGAGTTTCTCTTGTTCGATGACAATTACTTATGAGATGGAGATTGTACAACATGCCCACTGATATTGCCATTGCCATTCGGTACTTGCCAAGTGAAGAACGAATAGGATCCACTAGGGATCTAGCCTCCTCAAGTCCTCTATTGCTTCCAAGGACTTTAACTAAAGTGGGAACCTCAATGTTGTCATGATCCAAGCCTAGGGCTTAGATGTAACCGGTGATGGAGAACCCGAAGGAACCCTAAACATGCCTCGTAATATACCATTACACATCCTTAGTTGCGAAATCAATTAGAATGACAACAAGGAATAAATTTAAAAAAGGGGAAATTGGGACTAAGGATAGAATTCCATATCATAAACATCAAAAGTTAATAGAGTCAAGCTCATAGCATAGATATATAACATGTCCAACAACACCTCTTCAAAGAGAGAAAGTCTTAATACATAGAAATAGATCATAAGTAATGTCCCCAGAGTAGAGGACTCACCAACAATCTTGATAGAAGTCATACTAGCCATGTGGAGGAGGATGATCAAGCGACATACCGATTCCTACATGGTGACATCATGTAGGTATAGAGTATGCATTAGTACCTTTGAATGTACTAAGTATGTAGGATACAATGAAATAAGAGGTAGGTATCATAGGCAGGAAAAATGTATAATCATAAGCAATGAATAGCATGCTAACAATATGGCATGTATGAATGAAGCTTGAAGTAAAACCATGTTTATATAGATTATAATATGAGTGTAAAGAGTGACCATTATAGTGCAAGCCAAGGCCTGCCACCCCCTTGGATCGGCGTATGAGGTATGAACCCCTTCATGAGGTTTATGGTGTACAAACCCCCCACCGAGGTTGACGGAGTACAAACCCCCCATCAAGGTTAACAAAGTAAAGCCCCCTATTAAGATTGATAAGTACCAAACCCCAACAAGGTTACTCAGGCCTACCACCTCCCCGAGCTACAATCCCCTGAGCTAGGCTTGGTCATCCCCAACACTATATAGAGATAATATCATATATATGAACACTCCTTTCATCATCATACACATACATTCCTTTTTCATTAGCATCCCATCATCAGTTCATCATCATATAGTCATTCAACTCATAAGACATACATTGAACCTTCAATTCCTCAAGAATCCATAACCGGACGTTTTATCAAACAATTAGAGGGTG
This sequence comes from Solanum ossicruentum, assembly GCA_025774065.1. Lineage (NCBI taxonomy): Eukaryota > Viridiplantae > Streptophyta > Magnoliopsida > Solanales > Solanaceae > Solanum > Solanum ossicruentum. The sequence goes on from JAOTQR010078593.1 coordinate 19,155, forward strand.
TGTTATGCTAGTGTAAAATTATGCAATTCAAGAGTGAAATCATGCTAGAAAAATCAGTGTAAATCCATCAATGGATACTTGGTAACACCCTCAAACAATATACATCAGGACTCCTCATAAATTCTCACCATAGAGCTTAGATTCATAGCTCCCAAACATAGTAAAACAGTCACAATTTCATAAACCCAACATAATGTGTAGTGAATTCTATAATGAGTAAGACTCATAAATAAATCAATATTAAATCATGCAATTTTGAGTAAAAGAGATTGGGTATCATGGGCGAAGGGAACTAATGAAAGAAGCCCATCTACGTTAGCTTTGGAGACAAACTTGATGAAGATTGGAGATGGATACTTGAAGCTTGAGAGGAAATCCTTAGATCCGAAGAGGGTTTTGAGACTTGAGTTTAGGAGTGAAATATTTGGCTATGTGTTTGAATGAGTATTGGGGAATGTTTGGAATGATATGAGAGTGAAAAATGGCTAAGCATAAGCATTTTTATGTTTGGGAACACTTAGGCCCAAGACATAAAAGTCTTTGAATGAAGTCAAAACCAGGCTAAATATAACAATAATGCGCGCCCTTGATGATGTGTCGTGCCAGGGGAGAGAAAAGCTCTCTGGCATTTGCATTTTGGGAATTTTGAATTTTGATATGGTTGTTCTAAAATCGAGGTTACACCTTGTACTCTTAATTTTGACCCTCTGAACAAGAATATGAAGTCAAATTATTGATATCACACACGAATTTTAATATATATGGAAATTATATTTTCGGGGACTTCCGAGGCACATTTTTGGGCACTCTTTGGGGTCATTACAATATCTCTCCCTTGAGAACATTCATCTCCAAATGTCAAAGAGATATATATGAGAGACACATACATGACTAATTTCGCCCATATCAAAATGCAACAATGCACTTAAACATCATTTCAAAATCTCATCATAAGTGTAAAATCATCATGAATTTAGTTAATTTAAACATGAACATGTGCAATGACATGAGAGCTAAACTTAATACATGAGATCATATAAAGGACTTATATCAATACCTTAGACTTGAGTAAAGTGGAAAGGTTAAGAATATCACTTTCGCATGTCCTTTTCGGCCTCCTAAGTAGCACTTTCAACTTATTGATTCCTCTAAAGGACCTTAATGGAAGCCACCTCTTTGTTTCTCAACCTTTTCACTTGCCTATCAAAAATATGAAATGGAACCTCTTCATCTGTCAAATTATCCTTAACAACACCAAAAAAATTTAGGAGGCACAATGGCATTCGGATCACCTATATATCTCCTCAACATGGACACATAGAACACCGGATAAACCAAATCCATCTAACTAGGTAACCTCAACTCATAAGCTGCCTTGCCAACCATCCTCATGACCACAGAAGGACCAATATATCTTGGGCTTAACTTGCACTTCTTACCAAAATGGACCACAACCTTCAAGGGTGAAACCTTTAGGTAGAGCCAATCACCAACTTTGAATTCAAGATCTCTTCTTCTCACATCGACATAGGATTTTTGATGAATTTTGGCCAACTTTAACCTTTCTCTAATCATCCTAACCTTCTCAAGAGCCTCCATAACTAGATCTGGTCCAACAAAGCTATCTCACCAACCTCAAACCATCCGACCGGTGATCTATAATGTTTCCCATAGAGAGCCTCAAAAGGAGCCATACTGATGCTAGAATGATAGCTATTGTTGTAGGCAAACTCAATCAATGGAAGATGATCATCCCCACTACTTTAAGCTCCCACATAAATGCTCTAAGCATATCCTCAAAGGTTTGGATGGACTTCTCGGCTTGGCCATCCATTTGAGCGTGGAAGGCCATAGAGAGCTTAACTCTAGTACCAAGATCCCTTTGGAAGGACCTCCAAAAGTAAAGTGAATTGTGCCCCACGATTCGATATGATGGACAAAGAAACCCTATGCAACCTTACCAAGTCATGAATGTACAGCCTTGCATAATCATCAACCCCAAATGTGCTCTTAACCTTTAGAAAGTGAGTCGATTTTTTCATCTTATCAACCACAACCCAAATGGAATCAAAACACTTTCTAGTCTTAGGCAACCCAACTACAAAATCCATTTTTATCTATTCCTACTTCCAAGTAGGAACCTCAATGTCTTGGGTTAGGCCACATAGCCTTTGATGTTTGTCTCTGACTTCTTGAAAAGCATGACAACCGGACACGAATTTGGCAATGTCCCTCTTCATGCCCCCGACCAATACATATCCCTCAAGTCCCTCAATATGTTGGTCGAACCAGGGTGGATATAATAAGAAAAGTTATGGGCCTCATCAAGGATCTTTTCTATCAAAGCATCATCACACGGTACATATAACCTACCTTGGTACCTAAGGGCCACCATCTTCCCCTTGGGAGAAAACCTCCATCTTGCCCTCTTTCACCAAGGTCTTCAATTCTAACAAGGAGGGATCAAGATCTTGTTTTAAAATCACCTCATCAACCAAAGAGGACTTAGAACCATCAACAACAACCACACCACTATTACCATCCTCTTCCGACCTAACTCCCAATCTAGCCAACTGATGCACCTCCCTAGCCATCTCTTTCTCACTACTATCAACATGAGCTACGCTACCCATAGAAACCCTACTTAAGGCATCCGTCACCACATTTGCCTTACTCAGATGATAATGCACACTTATATCGTAGTCCTTAAGAAGTTCTAACCATCTTATTTGCCTCAAGTTGAGATCCTTATGAGTGAAGACATATTGGACGCTCTTATGATCGGTGAACACATTAACATGCAACCCATACAAGTAGTGACGCCAAATCTTTAAGGCAAACACAACGACGACTAACTCTAGGTCATGGGTACGGTAGTTCCTTTCATGCACTTTGAGATTTCTAGAAGCATAAGCTACAATCTTACCATTTTGCATCAACACAATCTAAACCAACCCAAAAAGCATCACAATCACCACAAACCCTTAATCCTATCCAGTAGTGATAATATAGGAGTGAACATAAGCTTGTCTTTCAATTTTTTGAAACTCCTTTCATTTTCATTGGACCACACATACTTGGCCTTCTTTTAAGTCAATTTTGTTATAGGGGAAACAATAGAAGAGAATGCATTCACAAACCTCCAATAATAGCCCACTAAGCCCAAGAAACTCCTAATGTCTGACGGGGTCAATGGTGTAGGCCAATTTCTAATCACATCGAACTTCTTTGGATCCACCTTAATACCATTCCCCGACACCATATTTCCTAGGAAGGCAACCTCACTTAACCAAAATTCACACTTTTCATATTTGGCATACAATTTCTTCTACCTCAATCTTTGTAACACAACCCTCAAATGAGCCTTATGCTCCTCCTCACCACGAGAATAGATCAAAATTTCATCAATGAAGACCACAACAAAGGAATCAAGGTAGGATTTAAAAACCCTATTCATTAGGTCCATAAAGATGGCCGGTGCAATGGTCAACCCAAAAGACATCACCATAAATTTGTAATGCCCATACCTAGTCCGAAAGGCCATCTTGGGAATATCACATTCTTCGCTTTCAGTTGATGATATCCAGACGGAAGATCAATCTTAGAGGAATGGTTGGCCCCTTGCAATTGTTCAAACAAATCATCACTCCTTGGAAGAGGATACCTATTCTTGATGGTGACCCTATTAAGTTGTCGGTAGTCAATACACATCCTAAGGGACCCATCCTTCTTTTTCACAAACAATACATTAGGCACCCCATGGTGATTGGATTGGTCTAATAAATCCCTTCTCCAACAAGTCCCTCAATTGTTCCTTCAACTCCGTCAACTCCGTTGGGACCATATGGTAAGGGAGAATAAAAATGGGTTGAGTATCGGGGAGGAGGTCTATGGCAAAGTCTATTTCCCTTTCGGCAGGAAAATCGGGAAGGTCATTTGGAAAGACATCAAGAAACTCATTCACAACCCGAACCGGCTCTATGGGAAGGGCTTTAGACTCCACATCCTTAATCCTTACAAGATGGCAAAGACACCTCTTAGAGATTAACTTACGGGCTTTAATGCAAGAGATGAATCTACCCTTGACTAGAACATCTTGACTTTCCCACTCAAGGACGAGTTCATTTGGAAATTGGAATTTGATATGGGTTCTACAATTAATAAAAGCATAGTGTGCATGCAACCAATCCATCCCAAGAATAATATCAACATCAACCTTGTCTAACTCTACAAGATCACAAGGCAATATTTTATGCAAGAAGCAAATAGGACAACTTCTATAAACTTTTCTAGCAACGACAGGTGAAATAATAGGAGTAGACACCTTATATGACTCATACAACAACTTAGGGTCAACATAGAACTTTTGGGCAACAAAAAGTGTAACAGAAGAAAGAGTGGCACCTAGATCAATGAATGCATACACATCAAAGTCAAAGATTTTCAACATATCGGTAACAACATCCGGGACTTCATCGATCCCTTACCTCCTATGCAAAGGATAGAACCAGTTGTGCCTTAGGGCACCATCTTATTGGCCACCTCTCCCAAATGGGACCGCACTAGCACCTTGTGGACGAACCTCCTTGCCCTTTTTGTAGTTTCAAGGGCAATCTATCACCTTATGCCCCATTTCCCCACAATCATAACAAGCACGGGTATTTCTCAAACATGGGTCACCATGACCCTTACCACACTTCAGAGACAAATCAATAGGAGCCATACCCCTTACCCCTTAGGCCCTCAGAAGACCATTTGAAACTCTCCTATCAAATGTATGAGTAGCGCTTTGGCATTGGTGGAACCGGCTACTCCTTTAGAACTTACCCTCAAATATGGGCCCTCTTGGCCTCATGCCCCCTTCTCTTCCTCAATTTCTCCTCTTCAATTTATTCAATGTAAGTCATCAAACATGATAATTCCACGTCACAAATCAACACTGCAGACCAGCATTCTTCACTAACCAAGTCGGAGACACCCATAACAAATTTATTTTTTCTCAACCGTGAGTTGGAAATCAAGTGAGGAGCAAACTTTGAAAGTTGGGTGAACCTTAGGGCATACTCCCTCACACTCACAGACCCTTGTCTCAAATTTATAACACAAACATAGCTTCCCTAAGTTCCGGGGGAAAGAACATCTTAAGGCAGGCTACCTTGAACTCCTCCCAAAGCACCACATAGTTGACTCCCTTTCCTCCTTATATTGGTTATGCAATATTTGTACTATCCCTTTGAGTTGGTAGGCCGCCAACTCTACCTTATCCTCCGGCCTCACATCCATGCTGGACAAAATTTTGTAGACCTCATCAACGAACACTTGGGGGTCCTCACTCACCTTTGAGACATGAAATTCTGCGGGATTCATTCTCATTAAGTCTCTTACCTGAGAGGTTGGTATAGGGGCATAAGGAGGTTAGGACCCTTGGTTGGCTTAATTAGCCACCACTTGTGCAAGAAAGGTGAGAGCATCCCTAAGCTCTCCATTGGTCGATTGCTCCTCAGGCATGCGGGCTCGTTTTCCCCTCGTTTAGGCATGATCTAGCATAATACTGAAAAATTCCTAGGGGAAAAGCCTACTTCAACTCAATAGCACAACTTAGGCATGACGAAGGGAAACGTTTCCTAAAATGCCTCATAGCCTCCTATTTATAGTTGTGGTGCACAACATAACAATAAATAAGACTCTAATCAACGCAGAGTGTTAGACTTCGAGGATCAAAAAACCTAGTTCTCTGATACAACCTTTGTCACAACCCAAGCCTAGGGGATCGACTGATGAATGGGGAACCCAAAGGAATCCCCAAGAAGCCTCATAGCATATCATTACACACGCTTGGTCGCAGAAGCAATTAGTTTGACAATAAGAGATAAATGTAAACAAGGGAAAATTGGGACTAAGGATAAACATCCATATCATAAACATTAAGAGTCAATAGAGGCAAACTCATAGGATAGATACATAACGTGTCCAATAACACCTCTACTACATGGATAAAAGCTCCATGATAAATCAACCGAGCTCACCCTCATAGTCAATGCATAAGTCAAAGAGAGAAAGTCTTAATACATAGCAATAGATCATAAGTAACGTCCCCGGTGTAGAGTATTCACCAACAAGCTTGATAAAAGTCGTACTAGCCACATGGAGGAGGAGGATTAAGCGGTACACCGGGTTCCTACATAGTGACGTCATGTAGGCATAGAGTATGTGTTAGTACGTTTAAATGCACTAGGTATGCAGGATGCATTGCAACAAGAGGTAGGTATCATAGGAAAAATGCATAATCATAATCAATTAATAGACTAACAATATCACATGTATGAATGATGGTTGAAGTAAAACCATGCTTATATAGATCATAATACAAATGTATAGAGTGACCATTCATGTGAAATCTAAGGCCTACCACCCACTTGGATTGGCGCTTGAGTTATGAACCCCTTCATGAGGTTGATAGAGTACAAACCCCCCACCGAGGTTGACAGAGTACAAACCCACCCATCAAGGTTGACAGAGTACAAGCCCCCTATTAAGATTGATGTGTACCAACCCCAACCAAGGTTACCCGGGCCTACCACCCATGAGCTAGGCGACCAAGGTACCAACCCCTTGATAGGTTACATGTGCCTACAATCCCCGAGCTAGGCTTGGTCATCTCCAATAAAATATATAGATAATATCATATATATGAAACTCCTTTCATCATCATAAACATACATTCCTTTTCTATCATCATCCCATCATCATTTCATCATCATATACTCATTCAACTCATAAAACATACATTGGACTTTCAATTCCTCAAGAATCCATAATCAGACATTTTATCAAATAGTTTGAGGTTGTGTAATGCTAGTCTAAAACCATGCAATTCGAGAGTGAAAATCATGCCAGAAATATTAGTGTAAAGCTATCAATAGAGACTTGGTAACACCCTAAAAAAATATACATCAAGACCCTTCAACAATTCTCACCATATAGCTTAAATTTCATAGTTCTGAAACATAGTAAAACGATCACCATTTCATAAACCCAACATAGTGTGCAGTGAATTCAATAATGAATAAGACCCATGAATAAATCTACTTTAAATCATTCAATTTTGAGTAAAAGAGTTTGAGTATCATAGGTAAAGGGAACCCATGAAAAAAAGTCATATACCTTAGCTTTGGAGACGAATTTGATGAAGATTGGTGATGGAGACTTGATGTTTGAGAGGAAATCCTTAGATTCGGAGAGGGTTTTGAGACTTGAGTTTAGGAGTAAAATATTTGACTAAGTATTCGAATGAGTATTGGGGAATGTTTAGAATGATATGAAAAAAATAGTTAAGTATAGGCATTTTCATGTTTGGGAACACTTAGGCCTACAACTTAAAAGTCTTGGACTGATGTCAAAACAAGGAAAAATTTAACACTAGTGCGCGCCCTTGGCGCGTCACGCCAGGGTCACGAAAAATTCTCTAGAATTACCATTTTGGAAATTTTGAATTTTGATGGTTTCTCTGAAATCAGATTAGACCTTTTTTCCCCTAATTTTGGCTCAGTGAACAAGAATATGAAGTAAGATTTTTTATATCGCACAAATTTTGAGATATATAGAAATTATGACATAGGGCACTTTCGAGGTACATTTTTGTGTGTACTTTTTTGGGTTGTTACAAACGTAATTGTTCTATCCTAACTCTATGGTTGGAGACATAGTTAATATCTTTGAGTTGGATTTACTCTTACTTATTTTGGTGCTCGATACTCCTCCCAAGACTCAATGCACATTAGACTCCTTATCTCAATCAATCATCTCAATTAGCATCACAGAAGCTCTCATCATCTCAAGTAGTCTTATAGAGACTTTCATCATCTCAGTAACTCAACATAATTGGGCCTTTTGGCCTATCATCTCAATAATCTCATCAACTTAGTTCTCATTTAATACTCAGGGACTCAGATCAATTACTATGAGAAAGTCAATTAGACAAAACTCTATAATTCAATTATGAATACTCCTCGGATAATCAAGCTCTATTAACTAATTCGTCAAACTCACATCACAATCACAATTAATATACTCAAGTCAAGTCTCTAGACTCCATCCCTAGGTCCATTTATGCAATCTTTTATAAAGTAACAAATAGGACTTGTGAAATAGCTTATGTAAAAGCATTTATTCAGTAAAATAAGTTGATGATGATCATCAACATATGAAAATAGATATAATTTATATTCAAGAAGCATGAATGGAGACTCAATATACTCACAATTCCTCTATCAAAATCAATGTGGGCATATGGATGAACATTCTCATGTTTTAGTTTAGACTTACATACCTGGTGTGAATCTTCGATACTCAATCCCGTAAGAACTGTTCTGAAACTCCTCGAATTCTCGCTCCTCTCTTCTCTTCACATTAGCCCTAACCTTTGTTGGAACCTTGGAAAGGACTTAGAAATGGGGATTAAAATCCTTTTTATGCTGAAAATGATCCTTTATATGCTCAAAATGATCCATACAAATAAGAACTCACCTTCTTTTCTCTTGATAATGCCACCAGCACCTAACTTGCCATGATTACATATAAAACTGCCAATGGAATTAAGCTTCACCCTATGATCTGTAGGTTTTTGTAACACCCCACACCTTACAATATTGGCACAAAGCAAATGAAACATGACATGGTTTGGTCAAGTTTGCGCTAATTCTTAAAAAGTGCTTGAATCTCATGTTAATGGACTATATGTGCGTCTAACGCTTAGAGGATCGAGTGTATACATGTTTTGTGTTGAATTGAGGAGATTACGGTCTTAAAATGAAGTTAGAGAATTTAGGTGCTTGTACGACTTAGTAAGCAAGTAAGTGAGTCACCTACTTGCTTAGCTTAAATTTGTTAGTTAAACGTAGACGAGGCTCGACGTCGAATTTGTCGAAGTTCGATTATGAATAAAGTCTGTGTTAAGGGTGTAACTTTGGCCCATGTTTGATCATCATAAATGTACAATATGATCAGCCCAAGGAGGATATTAAAAGGGCCCAAAGACATCACAAGTTCTTGCATACTTTAGGCCCAACCCACGTGAAGAAGAAAGCTGAAAATATGCAACCCAAGTCCAAACAATTTGGAGCCCCAAAAGGCCCAAAGGACAAAGGAGCTGCAACACCTACTTGGTGAAATATGTCTGAGAATTCCTCCTTAGGTCGGCCAAAATCACACATTAAAAGGGGTCAAAGCAGCTCCCACAAAGTCATTGTTCACTTGAACTAAAAAAAAAAAGATTTGTCTTCAAAGTTCTCTCAACTTTTCTTCACCTTGTAAAGCAGCTAAACAACTCTCCTAGGGTTCTTGGAGAAGTCCTACACCTTTAAGTGAGTGGTAAGTAAGTTTACACATGTATTTAGTATGGTTTCTTATCAAAAACAAGAAGTATATACTAGTCTATAGGTGCGGGAAAATCTGGACAGATTCTGTTTTGAAAGTTGCTCCACTTTTACCTTTTGTCTTACTGACTTCTTTATGGTTTATGGGCTATATTATGAAGACAATTTGTTGTTATTAACAATTTTTGAGTTATAGGCATTATACTAAAGTTTCTTCCCTGATTTTGGTTTCACTTACCAAGCGTGTTTTATTGGGTTATCTTAAGCGTCATGTTGATTAGAACTTGTGGGCTGTTGTATATAAGGCTATTAGCTCACGTCCTTCATGAATTCTTAAGTGCTGTAAGAATGTTTTAGGTCTTTTTACATATGTAAATATTACTGGTACAGTTTGGTTAAAGTTGGAATAGGTTTGGAGATGTCGACATCGAAATGTAGTGAAGGAAGGTAACGTTATGCTGTCCATTTTTAGGTTGCGTAAAATTGTTATGTGTTGTGCTTTGTGGGCTGTTGTAAGGCTGTTATGACATTAAAACAGACTGTTCATCATGTGTACATGTGAATGTATGTTGGAAAATACGATTAGAGGCGTAGAGGTTGGAAGAATATGCTCGGGTTTATAAATACCCACTTACTGTCCATGTGTTATTTTATTATGTGATTGGACTGCCAAGGTGTATCTATTGGTTGTTTATTCTAGATTTATCACCTACTATTTTGTATATATGTATTTGGAGGAAGCAAATTATCTCGAGATAGTAGCAAGGTCAAATAACGAGGTATGTAAGGCTACTTGATTTCGTATCACTTGGCATGAAGCATAGATCGCTCCTTGGTACATAAGGCATTGCCAACTCCGACACAACCATTAACCGTGTCTCCATTGTTTGACATGTTCACACACTTCCATACATGCTTGGATACCAAGTCACATAAGTTCCTATTACAAAATAAAGTTCATGAGTTGTTCCATTTCATACATTTGTGTTATGTAATCTTTTCATTGTCATATTGTCTTTTGTGATTATCCACATGTTACATGCTACATGTACAGTCCTACATCTCCAATATTGTGACCACCAAAGAATTATCTCAAATGTAATTGAAAGATACAATATACAACTTTTGATAAGTGCTAGCCCGAGGGGTGGAGATTGCACCTAGCTAGGGACGAACCCGATACAGTTTCACCACTGATCAATTGGTCATTTGGTTTACAAATGTGCACAGATTTTACAGTAAAGGTAAAGTAAAATAAAGAACATAAAGTACATGTTCCCACAGTATAACTATAGGTGGTCTCTTATGTTACACCAGTGTACAATTTCATTTGAGTTGTTACTTGATATACAGTATATCCTACCTTACAGACTCAGTACATTATCTCATACTAACGTCGCTTATGGGGGACCTGCATTTCATGTTTTAGGTACAGGTGCTAGTAGATCTCCACATTAGGAGTACAGGATATTCAGCTGTTGTCACCAAGCTCCAGGTTGCTTCGGGGCTTTGTACATGTCTAGACTTACATGTTTTTATCGCACGGTTTGTTGAGACGGGGCCTGTCACGACCCTTATCAGGTGTTTTTCTTTATTTAGAGGCTTTGTAGACTATGCAAAGTAAAGTGAAATCATGTCTTGTACTATAGACACTGGGGCCCCAACGCCCTATTCATAAGCATTTTCTTTTGACTTGTTATCACTGTTTATATTTTTAAAGGCATGTCAAAAGTAGAAACCCCTTATAGTATGTATAGAAAACGCATAGATACAGGTTGATTTTCCCGAGCTTTATCGGCGATGGGTGCCAGTCCGTCCTAATGGGACTTTGGGGCGTGACAATTTTGTCTACTTAATAATGGTGACCTTGATGCCATGAATAAATTTTTAAGCCAACAAAATCAGTTTTTTCCAGCTTGAAGGCCACTGAATATATGGGTATTGCCGTCTTTATTAAGTATGTCACATCCTTAAATACCAAGTACTTAACTCTTGCAAGATTGGATTGTTTTCTAGCATACTTGCTAGCACACCTATTTTTCCATAAATTCCAACAAATAAAAATAGCGGTTGTATGATGATCAAGAAAAATTTTCTCTCTAGACCCTAGTGTACCATCATCAGAAAATCTTGCTACTACGACCAACTACAGCCAACATGGCCAGTGGTCAGCCTCCACTAAAGGCTGGTCAATCACTGAAAACTTATGCGAGTTTGTTGAAACCTAGTTTGCCTAATCAAATCCCTGTATTCGTGAAATTAATTATGTATTTACATAGATATCATGACCCAAGCCTAGGATCTAGATATGACCAGTGAATGGGGAACCAAAAGGGACCCCAGACAAACCTCATAGCATATCATTACACATCTTTGGTCGAGTAAGCAATGTAAAACAACATAAGAAACATAAACAAGGTGAACTAGGACTAAGGGAGAGATTTATACTTAAATAGGTTGATTATCGTAGGTGAGTCAAAGCTCAAGCATAATACATAACATGTCCAACAATACCTCTACTACATAGATAAGTTGGGGGCCAAGACAAGTAATCGGGCTCACCCTCACAACTAATACATACATAAAAGAAATATAGTCTTAGAACATACTTTAAGAGAATAGTCCCGGAATGGAGGGCTCACCAAAGTCTAACTTGAACAATCCGACTAGCCACAAAAAGAATCAATAGGAGCTCCAATTCCTACATGGTGACATCATGTAGGCATAGAGTATGTGTTAGTACGTTTGAATATTCTAAGTATGTGGGATGCGATGCTAGCAAGAGATAGGCAACATAATCAAAGTACATAATTATAAGCAAAGGATAAGTATAGTATCAATATCGCATGCATGTACAATGCATAAGGTAAAACATGCTAGTCTCCTCTTTGCCACCATCAACAACACATGCTAGGCTACCTAGAGCACCATCAGCAACATTAGCCTTGTTGGGGAAAAATAATGCACACTCATTCATAATCCTTAAGGACTTCTAACCACCTTCTTGCTATCTATAATACACACCTATCATATCTAGCAAACAATCTCTCATCCTCGAAGACTTGCAACACTTTGCCTAAATGATTCACAAGATCTAAATAAATCAATACTTCATTACTAGATATCACCACAACATACCAAGATAGGGTTTTAAGACCCTATTCTAGAGACCTATAAACATAGCTAGTGCATAAATCAACCAAACAACTCCACCGATACTAATAATGCTCGCTTGGGGACAAAGCTCAAACCAAAGATCAGTCTTAGTGAAGAGCCTAACCCATTGTAATTGACCAAATAGATCGTCTATCCTTAACCATCACATCATAACCTTACATGTGCTACACTCATCAAAACATACCATGCAAATAACCAAACCATCCTAAGACCTCCAACACCTCAACTAAGTCCAACCAAGACACAAGATAGGACTCTATGCAATAATAACATGGGGCAACCCTTATCGACCATTACTAGTAACAATAGACTCAAGTAACCATTCGGGACGCCCAGACACATGAATCCTACTCATACCATTGATTAACACAAGAAATAGCAACCCCGGACCTATCAAATCACCCTACCCAAAATGTCGATCACAATATTGGTCTCACTTAGGTTCAACTAAGTCATAGGAATAACAATGGAAGGGAACATATTCACAGTCTCTGGCAAATCCTGCTAAACTTAAGAATCTCCTAACACCCAAGGGAGTCAAGGCCTAGTCTAATAGCTAATCACCTTCGTGTTACTAGGGTCTACCTTAATGCCATCACCCGGCAGCACACGACCTAGATAGGCAACCTTTTACAACCAAAATACCAATTTCTCCTATCTAGCATCCAACCTCCTTCCTTAAACTTTGGAGTACTACCCTAAAATGACTCGCACGCACTACCTCATTAGGGAATGAACCATCATATCATCACCAAAACCGCCATGATCCTATTAGAACAGGGACTAATGATCTTGTTCATGGGACTCATAAGCATAACCGATGTGCTATTCAAACCAAAAGATACTACCCCAACTTCAAAATATCATAAAGGGATATTCAAGGCCTCATCTATCAACAACGACAATTCTATGAACAACCAACTTAGGTTCAACACCTCCAATTCTCACAAGATGAAAAATGCAACCCCTTAGAGACTAATTGAACCTTAAGGCAAGAATGGACCTACCTCTCTTTTGCTACCACTTAACACCCTCCCACTCAAGGTGGGTTCATTAGGGAGTCAGAATCTAACTCTATGGGTCATACCATCCCTGAAGACACAACATTCTCGCAACTATCCCATCCTAAGTATAACATCACAACCACCACACCAACTACAATAAGTCACAAGGCTAGACCTAATGCGATATGAACATGATCAACACGTATGGACTTTCTAGCAACCAAAAGTAATAATAAAAGAAATAGTGAAACTCGGATCCATCAACATCAAAACCTTCAACTTACCTTCCTTCGCCTTCCCCTTTAAAGCCGCATGATCAACTAAAAGAGAAAAGAACATTCGTTAGAGGAGAAAGACCTATCTCGCTTCTAAAGCCCGACATAGACAATGATGAAGGGAAACATTTCCTAAAATGTCTCATAGCCTCCTACTCATAGTTGTGGTGCACAACATAACCATGAATAAGACTCTAATCGATGCAGTGTGTTGGAATCTGAGGATCTAACAACCTATTCTCTAATATCATCTTTGTCATGATCAAAGCCTAGGGCCTAGACGTGAAAGATGAACGGGGAACCTGAAGGGATCCTAAACAAGCCTCGTAACATATCATTACATATCTTTGGTTGCAGAAGAGATGTAAAATAATGTAGGAAACATAAACAAGGGGAACTGGGACTAAGGGAGAGAATTAACACCTAAATAGCTTGATTATCATAGGTGAGTCAAAAGCTCAAGCATAATGCATAACATGTCCAACAACACCTCTACTACATAGATAAGAGCGGGGGCCAAGACAAGCAACCATTCTCACCATCGTAGTTAACACATACATAAAAGAAAGATAGTCTTAGAATATAGTATAAGAGAATAGTCATTTTCCCTGGAATAGAGGACTCACCAAAGGCTAACTTGAACAATCCGCCTAGCCACAAAAAGAATCAATAGGAGCTTTGTTTCCTATATGGTAACATCATGTAGGTATAGAGTATGTGTTAGTACGTTTGATTGTACTAAGTATGTTGGATGCAATGCTAGCAAGAGATACACAACATAATCGAAATGCAAAATTGTAAGCAAAGGATAGGTATAACATGAATATGGCATGCATGCATAATGCTTAAGGTAAAAGATGCTAGTAAATCATGATCAAGGAATATAAACTCAATATGAGAAACATTACTCAAACCCTTTTGCACAACCTTCATGAAATGGGCCAAATGATCCTTACTCACCTTATGGTATAACCTTTTTGGAGAGTATTATCAATACCCCTACCATATGACATATTCTTTATGGTAAGTAGTATGAGACGTCCCCTACTTTATGTCATCATATTTTGGGTAGGAAACGTGATTCAGTCTATCTTACAGCATGACATTTTTAATAGAATATCCACATCTTACGATATTATCTTTTCAGTAGGCACAATTAGCTACTTACCTTATGGCATGGTCTTTTCGGTAGGGTGTCCAAACCTCATGATATGATCTTTTTGATGGGAACCTTTAGTCTTTCTACCTTACAGCATGGCCTTTTCAGTGCGGTTGTCCATACCTTACGATGTAATCTCTTCGGTAGGCACAATTAGCTATTCTACCTTATGGCATAGCCTTTTTGATAGGGTGTCCACACCTTATGATATGATCTTTTTGGTAGTAATTATTAAATACTTTACCTTGCAACATGGCCTTTTCGGTAGGAATCATTAACCACTCTACCTTACGGCATGGCCTTTTCGGTAGAAATCCTAGAACTAGCTCATCAAACCATTACATTCAAATCATCCAGAAAGATCTCCTCATTTTCTCAAGAACACAACAAACATAGGAACCCAACAACAACATGCAACACCATAGGTACTTCTCCATGAAAACAACTCATATAGACATCCCTATCATCACCACAAAGTCATCATATACCTACACTTTCTCTCCTCATTATACATCATATGCTTAAAATCATCTCGTCATCATTACATCATTATTTCATCAACATATAGTCATCATAACACCATTTGACTCATAAGTCATGCATTGGACCTTCAATTACTTAAGAAACCCTAGCTAGACATTTTATCGAATATTTGTCGGGTGTGTAATGGGGTAAAAGAACATGCAATTTCAATAAGAAATCATGCAAGAAAATCCTTTGTAAAAACAATCTATCAACACCTTTCAACACCCTCAAGACAGATACATCAAAACCCCTAATCAAATCCAACATTACACCCAAGATTTAAAGCTCAAAACATGCTAAAACAACCATACTTTCATGTACTCAAATCACTGTGTAATAAATTTCTTAATGTACAGGACTCTCATGTAAAAATCAACTTTAAATCATGCAATACTAGTAAAAAGGAGGCTTAGGCGCCATGGGTGGAAGGACCTAATGGTTCAACACCACATACCTTAAGTTAGGAGAACCCTTGAAAGAGATTGAAAATGGAGACTTAAAGATTGAGTGAAATCATTGAAGAGAACCTTAAGATTGGTCTTGAGTTTGGGACTTGAATTTAGGGTGAATATGAGTCTAAGTGTTTGAGAAGATATTGGGGAATGTTAAGGATGATATTAAGGTGAAATGCGGTTAAGTATATGTGGGAACCCTTAGGCCCAAGACTTATAAGTCTTGGACCAAAAAAATTAAAATAAGCACAAAAAAAAAGGGACGCATCGCGGAGGCGACGTGAAAACCCAACTGGAAATTGCATTTTCTGCACAAATGATTTCTACAAAAATGGGCATAAATCCTTCATCCGAACTTGGAATGAGATGAAACCAAGTTCATTAGAAAGCTAATACAAAGGGCTTTAGTTTGGTTGGTTGTGGACCACTTAACTCTTTGTGTGATAAGACATAAGCACCTTCAAAGTTGACCCTCCTAAATAGCATTTTTTGTGATTTTTGGATTTTGATACGGTTACTCTAAAATTCGGGTTAGATCTTTTCCCCCCTAATTTAGACCCCTTGAAGAGAAATATGAATTCAGATTTTTGAAATAACAAATAAATTTTGAGATATATGGAAATTACGATTCTGAGCACTTCCGAAGTACATTTTCGGGAACTTTTTCGGGGTTGTTTCAATGGAGGACCTATAGTGATGTGGGAACAACGTGAAGTGGATCAAATGATTTTGAATGTAAACCTCCAATATACTGTTATTGGAAAATTTTCTTACGACTGGCTGGAGATGCAAGACTCTGTCGACTGATTCCAAAGCAATGCAATTTTGAAAGAGGACAATAACATAGGTTTGTTGAACAATAGGTACATATTGATAAGGGCGTCACGATTAGAAAACTATGTGAACCTTGTCAAAAGTTGCTTTTTGTATGACTCATCAAAATTGGTCATACCTAATATGGGCTTTTCAACGAGAACCGATGGTCAAACTAGATGAGGAGATGTCTATTGCGGTTGTATTGATTTCCTTCCCTTCTCTTCCTTCGAATTTCTTTGTGAGGAATCTTTGTTTTCACTTGTTATTGCTGTAGGTAAGCCTTTACAAGTGGACATGGATCTGAAGAACAAATCCATTTCTAGTTGCGCCATAGTAAAGGTGGAGTTGGATCTGCTTCCCTAGAAGAATTAAAATAAGGATAAAAATGAGGGGGTGGTGTCATGGAAAAATGATTACAAATAAAATATGCTTATTTGTCGAGATAATGCAAAACCTATTTTACTCAAGGTCACGATGAGGAGCAGTGCTACTTAAAAAACCATGAGTTGTACAAGAAGAGGAAGGAAGTTAAGGAAAATGAGGGAAAAAGGAGGGGACAAAGGGAAAGAAAGTCAAGGGGAAATGAAGCAAAATACTGCCATTGCACAATACAAAAAGGAGTGAGGCTTTGTGGAACAGAGAAGGAAGAATGTGGGATGGAGATAACAACCTTAGCAGGAATGGAAGGCAAACACGCAGAACAAACTTGCTACATAGGAGAAACAATCCGAGGAGAAGGAGGAACAGATAACAAAAACATCAATATTAAATAATGAACAAACACCAAAGCCACAACCAACCACTATTGATCATACACAAAAGCCATCAGCGGCCAATAATGAACAGACAACAAACCCACTAGCAACCAATAATGATCTGAGAGTCAAACAATCCACCAAGGATTTGGTGAAGGAAAAGTTTCCACAGAAGGGTAAAAAGACTATGAGGGATTCCATACAAGTGGATGAAACCAAGGAAAGTAGCACACCAATGGTCAAAGTGGGAAAATACAGAAAGAATGTATTGATAAGGGGGACAACAACATAGTTGGTTATAAAAGGGAAGGTAGTTTGGTAAATCAAAATTATCAGGTAGAACTTTCAGATACTACTTATAAAGTAGCAAATAAGATGGTTCCTACTGACAATGCGCATGGTGAAAAGGATGTCTCAAATGGTGTTTGTTCAATTCTAGATAATGAACTTAATAGGATTGATGATGATGAAGGCATAGTTGACACCATTATTGAGGTTAGCAAAGCTGGTGATCTGTCTTTGAGACAAACTGACACTCTGAAGGAAAAGAAAGGAAGATCCAATGTTCCTTTACAAGTTCAAACAAGGAGCAACAAAGGAAGGGCTAAGCTTTATTTTGGAACATTAGGTCAATTAACACTCAAAATGCATTTGGGAGACTAATCGACCTTAACAGAAAACATCATTATGCTTTAGTTGCTCTAATGGAACCCTTTAAAGGGCCTGATGAAATATATAATTATAAAGCCATTTTAGGTTTTGAGCATGTATCTATGAATTGTCTATGGAAAATCTGGGTCTTCTGAAGGGAAGATTTGTCAGGGATAGTTGTCCTAGACTCATATGAGTAGATAACCTTCAAATTCTCGCAAGGGAATCAGAAAATCTTCATTACCTCAATTTATGCCAGATGCATTGCATTTGAGCAGTTGGAATTATGGAATGAACTTGAAAACATTGACACTGGTAGGAAGATTTGGATTGTTAGTGGTGACTTTAATGTCATTTTAAATGAGAATACAAAGTTGGGAGGTATTGACTTCACACAGAAAGAAGTTGTGGATTTTGCACAGTTCATAAGTAATTGCGCTTTGTTTGAGACTAAATTTACAGAAATAAGTGCACCTGGTGGAATGGAAGAATCAATAAAGCATGTATTTTTAAGTGATTGGAAAGGATAGTGGTTAATCAGGAGTTCCTACACATTTATAACAATGTGGAAGTGTAACATTTAACCAGAAGGAGTTCTGATCATGCCCCTCTATATGTATCATGCAGATCAATGGTGAAGAAGGTTATTAAACCATTCAAGTTCTTAAATTGTTGGTGTAAATACAATGATTCTAAGGAGTTAGTGGAAACATTCTGGCAGGTGGATTTTGTGGGTTCGTCTTTTGTGGTTCTACATACTAAGCTCGACAAGGTTAGAAAAGCCTTGGTAGATTGGAGCAAACAAAAGTTTGGTAATAACTTTCTCAATATTACCACACTTAAAGATAATATTAAGGTGAAGTAAACTCAGCTAGAAATCATACCTTCTACAAAAATAGGGTATATTAAGAAAAGGCAGATGGATAATTACGAATGTACAGGAAGTTGGATGAAGACTTTTGGAGACAAAGGGTTGGGATGAAGTGGTTTATACTAGGACACAAAAATACTAAGTTTTTTACTTTATATGTCTTAGGAAAGAGGAAAAAGCTACATATTCCTGAAATCATGAATGAGCAGGGCACTACACTGAAAAATAAAGTGGATATTAGCTTAAAAGTTGTCAGAGTGTTTATTGAGCAATTCAAAGAGGAGGGTTTTAATATTGATTTTTCTATGCTGGAAAATATTCCCTCTTCAATAACTTAGGTGGAAAATGATAAGATGACCTCACTACCAGAGGAGAATAAAGGCAAAGAAGCTGTTTTTGAATAAAGTGGAGCCTGTGCTATAGGCCCTGATTATTTCACAAGTTTGTTTTTCAGACATGCTGAGACACTGTCTCAACTGATACAGTTAATTACTAGGGCTTCCTTTTGTGGTCAGTCTCTTACTAGATACATAACACATACTAATTTGGTGTTAATTCCTAAGAAGATAGAGTTTAGAACCTTCTCAGACTTAAGACCTATTTGTCTACGCTACTTTATTAATAAGGTTATCTCCACGGTACTTCATGAAAAGAGTGGTTAAGGTACTGCCTAAGATTATTTCCCCTAATTAATTTGGGTTTGTAAAATATAGAAGTATTTCAGAGAATGTCTTGCTAGCACAGGAAATTATAGGGGATATCAACAAAAGGAAAAAGCGCACAAATGTGGTAGTTAAGCTAGTTATGACCAAAGCTTATGAAAGGGTGTAATGGATATTCTTGAATAAAGTCATGAGGAAGTTTAGTTTTTCTGAGATAATTATTGACATGGTGTGGAGATTACTCTCCAACAATTGGTACTCTGCTTGTGTTAATGGGCAGGCTCATGGTCTTTTTCAGTCTACTAGGGGGTTGAAGAAAGGGGATCCTTTCTCTCCTACATTATTCATTATTGCAAAAGATCTTTTATCCAAGAGTTTGAACCCACTTCATAGGGAAAAAACATTTATAGTTTATGGGATGCCCAAATGGAGTTAAGAGATAAATCATCTGTCTTATGCATATGACACTATTCCCTTTTGTTTTGGGGATAGGAATTCCATTATTAAAATGATGAAGGTTCTAACGAGATATGAAGTAACCTTAGGGCAGCTTATTAACAAGTCCAAAAGTTTCTTTTATTTGTATGAAAGCACTCCTCTAGTGTATTCCATAAGAATAAGGAAATTAACTGGTATAAGGCAAGGGTATTCCCTTTGAATTACTTAGGTTTTCCTGTGCATTATGTTAGGAAAAAAATTGACACTTTGAAGACTTGATGAGGAAAATAACAAGGAGGGTCTTCTTATGGCAGAATAGGTTTCTATCTTTTGGAGGAAGGTATATTCAAATTAATCATGTTGTTTCATCCAAGCCAATATACCTTTTAACTACTTTAACACCCTAAAAGGGGTCATAAAGAAATTGCACTAGGTTTTTGACAAGTTCTTTTAGGGTTCTTGTGGTACTGATAGAAGAAAACATTGGGTGGCTTGGGAAGAGATATGCTATCTAAAGGAAGAAGGGGGTTTGGGTTTTAGATACTAGTTTGATGTCAGCAATGCTATGCATGCTAAACTTTGGTGGATTTTTAGAACCTTCATTGCTTTTCTTTGGGCAAAATACACATGCAATAAGTATTGTAAAAAGATCCGTCCTTTGGTGGTACAGAGTGCTGGATCATCACTATTTGGAGGAGTATGGCTATGGTATAAGAGGAGGTGGAACCATATATATGGTAGCAGATCAAATCTGAAAACTCTAATTTCTGGTTTGATAATTGGACTAGATTTCGAGCTTTATATTATGTGTAAAAAGATCAGGCGGGAGAAGAGGATATAGAGGTGAAAACATTTGTTACAGATGATCAGTGGGACATTGTTGCATTACATAAAGAAATTTTAGAGGAAATGATAGAGCAGATTGCCTACACCACTAACCCAACAAGAGGAGAAGAAATTGACATGGCCTGGTGGATAAAACAACCCCAAAAATGCCCGAAATATGCCTCAAAAATGCCCATAATCGTAATTTTCATTTATCTTAAAATCTATACGTGATATCAAAAAGTCAAATTCATATTCTTATTCAGGGTGTAAAATTGAGTGAGAATGGGTATAATTTGAATTTTAGAGGACCCGCAAAAAATAAATTTCACCAATTTCATAATTATAGTAGAAGTCCACGACATGGACCTGTCACGGAACATTGTATTTTGTTGCAAGTTTTTCTAATCACGGTCCAAGGCTTTAAGGTCTTGGGCCTAAGCCATCCCATGCGTAAAAACACCTACAGTTATACATATTTCAATCACATAAAATATAATACATTCCCCAAAACTCTCTCTAACACTTGCACAAATATTTCACTCAAAATCAAGGGTCCTAAACTCATTCCGGATCTTAAGGATTTTACCCAAGCTTCAATTTCTCAATAAATCTTCTTCAAGGAAATCTCCAAAGTTAAGGTATGTGGGTTTCAACCATTGCCTCCTTTCACCCATGGTGCCCAACCTTTCTTTTTATATTTATTTCGTGGTTTCAAGTTGATTTTTTCTATGGTTATCTCATTATGAATTTTGAGTATGAACTATATTGGGGTTTTATGAAATGTTGTTAAACTATGAATGTTTTGAGCTATGAAGGTAGGACCCATAGTGTGATTTGATAAGGAGTTTTGATGTATCATTCAAGGGGGTATTACCTAGTGTTGGTTGATAATTTTGCATTGATTTTCTCACATGTTTTCACTCTTGAATTGCATGATTTTGAAAACTAGCACTCCACACCTATCAAGTGTTTGATAAAATGTCCGGTTATGGATTCTTGAGATATTGAAGGTCTATTGTATGATATATGAGTTATGTGACTTTAGGATGATGAAAGGAATATACACATATGAGTTATTTTCATAAAAGGTCTCTATAATATTGTAAGTTAACCATGCATAGTTGAGGATGTGATACCTCAATCACCGTGGATGGTAGGGTGTGACAACTATCAACCAAATTGAGGGGTTGATACCTCAATCACCATGGGTGCTAGGGTGTGACAACCAACAACAAAATTGAGGGGTTGATACCTCAATAACCATGAATGGTAGGGTGTGTAAACGATCAACCAAATTTAGGGGTTGATACCTCAAACACCATGGGTTTTAGGGTATGACAACCGTCAACCAAATCGAGGGATTGATACCTCAATCACCATGGATGGTAGGGTCTGAAAACCATCAACCAATTGAGGGTTGATTCCTAAATCACTTCCAAAGGGTGGTCTACCTTGGTTTTCAAGTACTAAGTTTGTTTGGTCAATGAGGATGGTCTCTTCATACATATATAATGTGTTCTATATATGTCACGCCCCAAAGTCCCATTAGGGCGGACTGGCACCCGTTGCCGATAAGGCTCGGGAGAAACAACCTGTATCTATGCGATCTATTATAAGAGATTTCTACCTTTGACATTCCTTTAAGCAGATAAACATTGATAACAAGCCAAAAGGAAATGCATATGACTTCGCCATTGGGGCCATGGTGTTTAAAGTACGTGACATGACCACACTTTAATTTACATCATCTACAAAGAATCTGGATAAGAGAAAGTATCTGACAAGGGTCGGAATAGGCCCCACCTCAATTAACTGTACAACATAAATATATAAACTCTAGACACACACAAAGCCCCAGAGCAACCTGGAGCTTGGTATCAGCAGCTAGATATCCTGTACTCCTACTGGGGAGATCTATTAGCACCTGTGCCTGCAACATGAAATGTAGGTCCCCTGTAAGGAACATCAGTAGGAGATAATGTACTGAATATGCAACGCAAGATATACTGTATATGAAGTAATAACTCAAATGAGAGTATGCGCAGGTGCAAGATTAGAGACCACCTTTGGTTATACTTTAGAATCATTTACTTTATGTTCTATATATTACTTTACCTTTACTGTATAATCTATGCACAGCTGTAATACAAATGACTAACTGATCAGTGGTAAACTGTATCGGGATCGTCCCTGGCTAGGTTCTTCCTTAACCCCTCGGGCTACCACCCTTGATAGGATCATCCCTGGCTAGGTGATTCTTCCACCCATCGGGCTACCACTCATCAATAAACGATGTATCGTGATTGTCCCTGGCTTGGTTCCTCTTTAATCCCTCAGTCTACCACCCATGATAGGATCGTCCCTGGCTAGTTGATTCTTCCACCCCTCGGGCTACCACCCATCAATAAACAATATACTTTATCTTTCAATTACCTTTGAGACGATTCTTTTGGTGGTCACAATATTGGAGCTGTAAGACTGAGACAACTTGTGAACTTTATTTAGCAACAAAGACCCATGTGGCTTGGTATCACATACATATGCGTATTTGAAGGTGACCATGTATGGTAGTATATGAACATGTGAAAGAGTGAAGACATGGTTAATAGTTGTGTCGGAGTTGGTAAGTGCCTTTTATGTGCCAAGGAAGAATCTATATTTCATGCCAAATATTACGAAATCAAGTAGTCTTACGTACCTCGCTGTATGACCTTGCTATTACATCAAGACACCCTTCCCTTCCTCTAAATATTTATCTACAACATAGTAGGTGATAGAACTAGCATTAGCAGCCAATAAGTACATCTTGGCAGCTCAATCACATAACAAAACAATACACGGACAACAAGCGGGTATCTATGAACCCGTGCGTATTCTTTCAACATTTACGCCCCTAATCATACTTTCTAACACACATTCACATATACACATCATGTGAAGCCTAGTTTAGTGCCACAACAGTCTTATAATAGCCCACAAGAACAACACATAACAATTCTACATAAACTATAAATGGACAGCATAATGTTACCTCCCTTCGCTACATTTCGATGTCAACAACTCCAAA
>JAOTQR010078594.1:0-11178 GCA_025774065.1 Solanum ossicruentum
ATGGGGTGAAACCATCATCAACCACCAAGGGGTTTGTACCTTGAAAATCTAGCTTGGTCTCTTCTACATATATGATACCTAATATGAGCATAAGTTACTTAAGCATGTTTTACTTATGCATTGGTCATACATTCCATATTGTTATATTATGTCAATTGCCTATTGTTACACATTTTGACTATAATGCCTAATTCTTGTTATATTGCTTCATATATACTTAGTACATCTAAATATATAAACGCATACTCTTGCCTATATGATATCACCATGTAGGAACCAGAGCCTAAGTTGCTTATCCTCCACCTCCACATGGCTAGTACGATACTACTCAAGCTAGTTAGTGAGTCCTCCATTTCGGGCACCTTAGTCTATGTTGCTCTTATTATGTATTGAGATACTCTTTCTTATGTTATATTTTGACTATGAGGGTGATCGTCGCTTTGTCTTAGCCCCTACTCTTATCTATGTGTTAAAGGTATTTGTTCAATATGTTATGTATCTATGCTAAGAGCCTTGACTCTATTGTTCTTGATGTCTATGATATGAAAGTCCTTTCCCTGAGCCCCAGTTGTCCTACTTTATTATCTCTTGATGCTTGTTTTATTGCTTTCACGACCAATGATGTGTAATGATAAGTTAAGAGGCTTGTTTAGGGTCCCTTCGGGTTCCCCATTCGCCGTGTCACGTCTAGGCCCTAGGCTTGGGTTGTGAAAAACTTGGTATCGAAGCACTATGTTGATAGATCCTCCAAGTCTAACACAGAGCGTCGATTATATTCTATTCATTATTGTGAAGCACACCATGACAAGGAGTAGAAGGCCATGAGACATTTTAGGAAATATTTCCCTTCTACATATTCTAAGTCGTGCTATAGGGTTGTGGTAAGTTTCCCCTAACGATTATTTTTTACTATGCTAGATCACGCCAAACACTTGAGGAAGAAGGGCTCCAACTCCCGAGGAGAAACCTACTAATGGTGAGCTCTGAGATGCTCTCATTATTCTTTCCTAAGTTATAGCCAATCAAGTAAATCAAGGGGCCCAAGCCCCTCATGTTACTACCTCGGGAGCTAGGGTAAGAGACTTCATGAGAATGAATCCTCTGATGTTCGATGGGTCAAAGGTGGATGAAGATCCACAAGAGTTGATTAATGAGGTCTACAAAATCTTGAATATCATGGGTGTCGGGCTGAACAAAAAGGAGGAGTTGGCAGCGTACCAACTCAAAGGGGTGGCCTAAATATGTTATGATCAATAGAAGGGTGAGAAGGGAATTGGTAATGTAGTGCTTTGGGAAGAGTTCAAATTGGCTTTCCTTAATCATTTTTCCCTCTTGATCTTAGGGAAGCTAATATGGTAAAGCTCATGAACTTGAAACAAGGTGTTATGACTGTGAGGGAGTATGCCTTCAAGTTTAATCAACTTTCAAAGTATGCTCCTCGTTTGGTGGCTGATCATAAATCTAGGATAAATAAGTTCGTGATGGGGGTCTCCAAACTGGTAAGTGAAGCATGCTGATCCACTATGCTAATTAATAACATGGACTTGTCTAGGTTGATGACCTATGCTGAGCAAATGGAGGAGGAGAAGTTGAGGAAGAGAAGGGGGTATGAGGCCAAGAGGGTCCAATTTGAGGGTAAATTCCAAAAGGATGCTAGATTTCTTCAAGGCCAAGGGCCTACTCATATTACTAATAGGGGGTTTGCCAATGACTTCACTAAGCCTCAAGGTGTTGGTCGTGTGGCTCCTAATGATGTGTGCCCTACATGTGGAAGGAGTCATAGAGGCCCATGTTTGAAGGGTTCTAATATATGCTATGAAAGTGGCGAGCTTGGTCACAAGAAGGCGGATTGTCTAAGAAACTGTGGCAAGAGCCGAGGTGCAAATGCGGTTCCATTAGGTAGAGGTGGTCCTCAAGGTGGTGCCCTAAGGCATAATTGGTTTTACGCTCTACATGGAAGGAGAGAGGTCGGTGAGTTTCCTGATATTGTTACCGATATATTGAAAATCTTTGACTTTGATATATATGTTTTGATTAATCTGGGTGCCACTCTTTTCTTTGTTAACCATTTTGTTGCTAAAAAGTTCTATGTTGCCTCCGAGTTGTTGCATGAGTCATATAAAGTGTCTACTCTCATTGGTGCCTCTATTGTTGCTAGAAAGGTTTATAGGAGTTGTCCTATTTGTATTTTGCATAAGTTGTTGCCTTGTCATCTTGTTGAATTAGACATGGTAGATTTTGATGTCATTCTTGGGATGGATTGGTTGCATGCCTACTATGCTTCTATTGATTGTAGAACCCGTAGTGTCAAGTTTTAATTCCTTAATGAACTCCTCCTAGAGTGGGAAAGTCAAGATGTGGTTGGTCAGGGGTAGATTCATTTCATGCATTAAATCCCATACGTTGACCTCTAAGGAGTGTCTTTATAATCTTGTGATGGTTAAACATGTAGAGTCTAAAGTCACATCTATACAGTCTGTTCCGATTGTAAATGAGTTCCTTGATGTCTTCCCAAATGACCTTCCTGATGTCCCTCTCGAAAAGGAGATAGCTTTTGTATAGACCTCCTCCCCGACACTCAATCTATCTTTATTCCCCATTATCGTATGGCCTTGACGGAGTTAAAAGAGTTAAAGGATAAATTGAAAGATTTGTTGAAGAAGGGATTTATTAGACCTATTCAATCACCTTAGCATGCTCCAGTGTTATTTTTGAAAAAGAAGGATGGGTCACTTAGAATGTACATTTACTACTGGCAACTCAATAGGGTCACTATCAAGAATAGGTATCATCTTCCAAGGATTGATGACTTGTTTGACCAATTACAAGGGGCTAGTTTCTTCTCTAAGACTGATCTTCAGTCCGAGTATCATCAAGTAAAGGGTAAGGGAGTTTGATATTCCCAAGACGGCCTTCCGAACTTGATATGGGCATTATGAGTTTGTTGTGATGTTGTTTGGGTTGACTAATGCACCGGCCATCATCGTGGACCTAATGAGAAGGGTCTTCAAACTTTACCTTGATTCTTTGTTGTGATATTTATTGATGATATATTGATCTATTCACATTGAAGGGAGGAGCATATGAGTCATTCGAGAGTTGTGTTACAAAGATTGAGGAAAAAGAAATTGTGTGCCAATTATGACAAGTGTGAATTTTGGTTGAAGGAGGTTGCATTCTTGGTTCAAGTGGTGTCGGGGGTGGTATAAAAGTGGATCCTAAGAGAACCGATATGGCCTAGATGACCCCGTAAGATATTAGGAACTTCATAGGCCTAGCAGGTTATTATAGAAGGTTTGTGAATGGGTTCTCCTACATTGCTTCCCCTATGACAAAATTGACTCAAAAAAAGGTTAAGCTTGTGTAGACCAATGAATGTGAGAAGAGCTTTAAAACATTGAAAGACAAACTTGTGTCCGCTCATATATTGTCACTACCGGATGGTCTTGAGGGATTTGTGGTGTATTGTATGCTTCCTGGGTTGGTTTGGGTTGTGTGTTGATGCAAAATAGTAAGGTAATAGCTTATGCTTCTATACAACTGAAGGTACATGAAATGAACTACCCTACCCATGATCTAAAGTTAGCAGCCATTATGTTTGCATTAAAGATTTGGTGTCACTACTTGTATAGGGTGCATGTGGATATGTTCACCGGTCATAAGAGCCTCCAATATGTCTTCACTCAAAAGAATCTCAACTTGAGGCAAAGGAGATGGCTAGAACTTCGTAAGTACTATGATATGAGTGTGCACTATTATCCGGGTAAAGCAAATGTAGTGGTGGATGCTTTGAGTAGGGTTTCTATGGGTACCTTAGTCCATGTTGATGGTAGTAGGGTGATGGCTAGGGAGGTCCACCGATTGACTAAATTGGGGGTGGGTTGGAAGAGCCTGGTGATGATGTTATGGTTGTTGTTGATTGGTCTAAGTCTTCATTGTCTTATGAGGTGATAGCAAAATAAGATCTTGACCCCTCCTTGCTTGAATTGAAGGCTTTGGTGAAAGAGGGAAAAGTGGAGGTTTTCTCCCAAGGGGGAGATGGGGCTCTTAGGTACAAAGGTAGGTTTTGTTTGCCTTGTGTTGATAGTTTGAGGGAGAAGATTCTTGATGAGGTCCACAATTCTTCTTATTCTATTCATCTCGATTCCACCAAAATGTATAAAGACTTGAGAGATGTGTATTGTGGGGAGGCATGAAGAGGGACATTGCCAAATCGGTTTTCAATTGCCATAGTTGTCAACAAGTCAAAGCCAAACATCAAAGGCCAGGTGACCTAACGCAAGACATAGATATTCCCACTTGGAAGTGGGAGGTGATTAATATGGATTTTGTGGTTGGGTAGCCCAAGACTAGAAAAGGTTTTGATTCCATTTGGGTTGTGGTTGATAGGATGAAAAAATCGGCTCACTTTCGATAGGTTAAGACCACATGTGAGGCTAAAGAGTATGCAAGGTTGTATATCCATTTAATGAGGTTACATGGGGTTCCTTTGTCCGTCATATCGTATCGTGGTTCATAATTCACATCACACTTTAGGAGGTCTTTTCAAAGGGGTCTTGGTACAAAAGTTCTCCTTAAAATGGCCTTTCACCCCCAAACAAATGACCAAGCTGAAAAAACCATTCAAACACTTGAGGATATGATAATGGATTATGTATTGGAGTTGAGGGGTAGTTGGGATGACCATATTCCTTTGGTTGAGTTGCCTACAACAATAGCTATCACTCTAGCATCGGCATAACTCCTTTTGAGGCTCTTTATGGGAGACATTGTAGATCACCAGTTGGTTTGATGTTGGAGAAGTGACTTTATTGGGGCCGTATCTAGTTATGGAGTCTCTTTAGAAGGTTAGGATGACTAGGGGAAAGTTGAAGACGGCCCAAAGTCGTCAAAAATCCTATGTCGGGTGTGAGAAGAAGATACCTTGAATTCAAAGTGGGTGATTGGTTTTATTTGAAAGTTTCTCCAATGAAAGTTGTGGTCCGTTTTGGTTGAAAGAGGAAGTTGAGTCCAACATATGTTGGTCCTTATGAGGTCTTGAGGAGGTTTGGAAAGGTAGCTTCTGAATTGAAGTTGCCTAGTGAAATTAATTTGGTTCATTTGGTGTTGCATATCTCTATATTGAGGAAATGTTGGTGTTCCTAATGCTATTGTGCCTCTTGATATTGTGGGTGTCATTGAGAATAACTTGACCTATGAGGAGGTTCTAGTTGTGATTTTGGATAGGCAAGTAAAGAGATCGAGGAGCAAGGAGGTGGCATCCATTAAGGTCCTTTGGAGAAACCAACAAATCGAAAGTGCTACTAGGGAGGCCGAAGTGGACATGCAAAAGCGGTATCCTTATCTTTTCCATTTCACTCAAGCCTAAGGTACTAAAAGTCCTCTATGTGATTTCAAGTCTTGTATTTCATCCCCTATATCATTCATATGCATTTATGTTTAAGTTGGCAAGTTTATGATATTTTACACTTATGTTGAGATTTTTAAAAGTGTTTTAAATGTAATGTTGCATTTTACTTGGGGCTGGTTTGTTTATGATCAATCTTGTCTTGTATGTCTCTTTTACATTTGGGGACGAATGTTCCCAAAGGGGAGATGTTGAAATGACCCAAAAAAGTACCGAAAAATGTTTCCCGGAATGCTCAGAATTTTAAATTCCAGATATCTCAAAATTCGTTCGTTATTTAAAAACTCCGACTTCATATTCTTGTTCAGGGGGTCAAAATTAGGGGGAAAAAGGGTCTAACCCTGATTCAAGAGCGAAATATTAGCAATTATAATTTTTCAAGGAGCGAAGTCCAGAGAGGAATCCGCGACCCCCAGGTGATGCACCGTTGTGTAAAATGGTGCCTGATTTTTTTAGTTCGGTAAAAGACTTCAATGTCTTGGGCCTAAGTGTTCCCAAATATGTTTTCACCTATACTTAGCCTTATTTCACCCTCCTATAATCCTAAACATTTTCCAATACTCACTCAAACACTTAGTCATATTTTCACTCCACAAATTCAAGTCTAAACCCTCATCCAGAACCATGGTTTTCCTTCAAGGTTCTTCTTCAAGCTTCAAGTCTCCATCTCCAATCTTCACTAAGCTCATCTCCAAGCTAAGGTATGTGGGTTTCTTTCATGGATTACTTTAACCCATGATACCCAAGCCTCCTTTTCCTTAAATTGCATGATTTAAAGTTGATTTACAAATGGGTCTTGCTTATTATGAAATTCACTACACACTATGTTAAAGTTATGTGATTGTAACAATTTTGCTATGTTTTG
This sequence comes from Solanum ossicruentum, assembly GCA_025774065.1. Taxonomy (NCBI): domain Eukaryota; kingdom Viridiplantae; phylum Streptophyta; class Magnoliopsida; order Solanales; family Solanaceae; genus Solanum; species Solanum ossicruentum. The sequence goes on from JAOTQR010078594.1 coordinate 6,273, forward strand.
AGTTATAAATGTTGGTCCTATTGTAAGACTTGATGAGGGGTCTTGATGTATGTTGCTTGAGGGTGTTGCAAGGTGTTGATTGATGATTTTACAATGGATTTTCTTGCATGATTTCCTTTCTAAATTTCATGATTTTATACTAGCATTACACACCCTCTAAGTGTTTGATGAAATGACCGGATCTGGTTACTTAAGGAGTTGAAGGTCTAAAGCATGAGATATGAAATCATTGACTATATGATGATGAAATGAGCTTATGTATATGATATAGTCTATACAAGGTGTTGCATTCGACCATATCCGATCCAAGGAGACAAGACCCCGGATAAACTGGGGGAGGGGGTTCGTACTCATCAACCATTTGAGAGGTTTGTACTTCGTCATTGTGGTGATAAGGTGCGATTATCATCAACCATGTGAGGGGTCTGTATCACACCACCAGGGTGGAAGGGTGAAACCATCATCAACCACAAGGGTTTTGTACCTTGAAAATCTAGTTTGGTCTCTTCTACATATGAGCATGAGTTACTTAAGCATGTTTTGCTTATGCATTGATCATATATTTCATATTGTTATATTATGTCTGTTGCCTATTGTTACGCATTTTGACTATGATTTATAATTCTTGCTGCATCACATACTACATACTTAGTACATCTAAACGTACTAAATCATACTCTTGCCTACATGATATAACCATGTAGGAACTGGATTCCAAGTTGACCATCCTCCACCTCCACATGGCTAGTTTTATACTACTCAAGCTAGTTGGTGAGTCCTCCACTTTGGGGACTTCAGTCTATGTTGCTCTTATTATATACTAAGACATTCTTCCTTATGTTCTTTTTTAACTACTGTTGCTTTGCCTTGTCACCCGCTCTTATCTGTGTATTAGAGGTGTTTGTTGGACATGTTACATATCTATACTAAGAGCCTTGGCTCTATTGTTCTTGATGTCTATAGTATGAATGTGCTTTCTCTTAGCCTCGATTGTGCTACTTTATTATCTCTTGATGCTTGTTTTATTGCTTCTGTGATCAATGTGTGTAATGACAAGTTAAAAGGTTTGATTGGGGTCCCTTTGAGTTCCCCATTCATCGTGTCACATCTAGGCCCTAGGCTTGGGTCGTGATAGGAACTCTCTCCGAAGCTTCAGCATTGCAGTGCAATTACTACGAGGTCCTTGGCCCAAAAGTGAGAAAATCCTAATGCTTTTACCACACCCTGCACCATTGGTGATATAGATTTCGCAAGGGAATTATGTGATCTAGGTGTCAGCATTAAATTGATGCCTCTTATGGTCTTCAAGAAGCTAGTATTTGGAGCCCCTACTCCGACGAGCATGCGATTGTTAATGGTTGATCACTCGGTGAAGAAGCCTATGAAGATACTTTATGATGTGCTTATGAAAGTTGAAAAGTTCATATTTCCCACAGACTTTGTGATCCTGGATTGCGAAGTCGACTTCAATGTCCCAATCATCTTGAGAAACCATTCCTTGCCACTGGTCGAGCACTAGTGGATATGGAAACTAGTCAACTCAGGTTCAGATTGAATATCAAAGAAGTTGTCTTTAATATCTATCAATCTATGAAGAGGCCAGATGATTTGAAGAATGAAGTCTGGGAAATTGGTGAAGTCTAAGTAACCAATTTGCCCAAGTCGTATCGCGACAATAAATCAGGTACTATTTGGGAGGCAACCCAAGATTTTTGATGTAATAGTTGTAGTTGTAGCTTTATTTTTCAGTTTTTGGACTCATAGGTAGTTTATTTCTTTATTTTGGTTGTATTCTTGGACAATGGGTTTGTTGCATATAGGGTAACAGTGTGTTTTATGAAAAGTGTGTAGGTACATGGCTAAGTCAGCCACTCTTGGGGGAGAAGGGCATCAGGAAGTGCCTCTATGACTGGTTCTACAGGACGTAAATCACTTTACGACCCATACGCTATCTTGTAGACATTTCCTGTGAGAAAAATATTATGCACTCTAGTCCATGAGCCAACTTTAGATTCCGCAGATAAAACTAAGGGTCATGCATAGGGCTTGTGGACCCTAGTAAGTTTTTTGAACTTTTACTAAGTGTTGAGGTCTTTATGACCAACTCTACAAGTCGTGCTTCATCTTACGACTAGTAGACTAGCCCATGTAACCCATTTCTCAAAACTAAGGTTAGGATGTTCTACGAAACCATAGTTCACGAGATGTAAAACACTGTATGGCTTTTAATCAGGGTTTCGTAGAGTCTAGGTCCATCGAATTTTAGCTGACCCGATCAAAGTATAAATAATGGGGTCAAATCATTTTGCCCCTAATTCAACCCTAATTTACCAAACAAATACCTAGCTATACCCCACCCAACATTGTCCGATCACCGATGGTGACTATCCTCTAGTTCCCTTCAAGATATTCCAAGAACCTAGGGTTTAGTGTCCCATCACCTCCTTCATCTTCTACAATCTAATCACACAAGTTGGTAAGTTTTTGGTTAACCAAGTACCTTTAATTTACCAATATTTGTATGGTTGTATTGAAAATTTTGATAGGAATGGTTGTGTTAGACACAGACCCTTATGATAAAATAGTCATGTGATAATTGAATTATGGTTGCCCATGTTTTAATATTATATCGAACCAGAATGTGGTATGATTGCCTTTGTCCATATTTGATTGATGTATCTTTGGTGCCCATGTAATCACTCACCATGTAATTGAATTGATTGTATGCATAATATTTGTTGTAGGATGGCATGGGTGCATAATTTTAATGATAAGGCATTCATATGGGGTTGGGAAGGTTGGGGAAGCATGTCTAATTATTTTTGATGGGGTACATGTGTTGACTAGCATTTTGGGTATTAGTTGTTATGTGAAAATCATGTGGGTGTGTGCATATTGCTTCGATTCTATTAGAATAAGTTTGAAAAATTCATATGGGGTCCATTGTGATGGACATAGAAACTAAGATGACTAAGTTTTCTGGTCTACGAGTGGCTTTTAAGGCCCGTGGACCATTCCACGAGTCGTAAGTGCCCCTCATATAAGATTCCAAAAACCTTAAGTTTCTGAGTACCTATCAGACAAGACCTTCTACGTGTTGTAGAATACTTTATGGCCCGTAGAATGGTCTCGTAGACCCATGCCTAAAATAAATTCAGACACTAGAATCCTCTACAATTCATTCTACGACTCATAGAATATTGAACGAGTCATACTTGCTCTCATAGACATTTCTGGTGAATAAAAATTTTTGTGATCACTGTTATACGAGAGCCTTCTACGGCTTGTAGTTTCTACTGCCGCCCTAGAAGTGCTTTCATAGACTCTTCTGCAACTAAGTCCAAGTTGTTTTTACATTTAATCTTTTGACCTGTGAGGGTAACCTAATTGCTTAAATGTTCATGTTTCAGGTACTATGGCCCCGAAATCAAAACGTGATGAGATCAGGGCCCTACAGAAGCGGCTAAGAGATGACCCCTCGAAAGATGAGTAAAGCCTCACACTGAGCAGTTTACTAGAGGACCTTGGAGTACATCTGGACCTGCTAGACCTCAGATAAGAGCTGCTGCCAGAGCTGGGCAGACTCAGGCTCTTGTCTTTCATACTCCCCAGTCTGATGATAGAGATGATGACAAGAGTAGCTCTAGTTAGATAACTCCACCCAGAGAAGAGTCCAGCTCTGAGTCAGGCTCTGGTGATGGATCAGAGATGGACTCCTCTGCAGTACCTCGATCATCACCATCTCCACTAGACACTCTTACTAGTCGGTGGTACATTGAGGGCATGTCGGATATTTATGTGGAGGATGCATAGAATACAGAGTGGGGCAAGCCAGGTCGCTCCATCTATGAGGACCCCTGAGTCATCCTAAATAGACTCGATAGTGTCCCTAGTCTCTAGGACACGATGATCAGATATGAGCTCTAGTGGCTAACCCAATCATTCGGCAATACTCCTCAACCATGGTGAGGGAGTCTATGCGACTTACATTAGCCACTATTCACAATACTATTCCAAGTGGAAAAAGCCCCTCGCTTAGACCAAACTAATCAAGACCAAAGTAAGCGGCTGACAACTAAATATTTCAGAGACCACCATCCGTCGCATGCTATTTCGTCTAGAGTTCCCTGCCCCCCGATCCATAACTGAGTTTGCCTATAGAGTGGGGCCGATGAAATGACCCAAAAAGCGCCCAAAAAGTGTGCCTTGGAATACCCTAAATTACAATTTCTATATATCTAAAAATTTGTTTGTTATTTCAAAAAATCCAACTTTATATTTGTGATCAAGGGGTCAAACTTAGGTGAAAAATGGTCAAACCTCGGTTTAAGAGTGAAAGAGTAGCAATTATGAATTTTTAAGTGACAATTTCTAGTGAGCTGTTTGTGATGCTTCCACGATGCACCTTGGGTGCGCTTTAGTACAAAATCTTCTCCATGATACGGAGATTTGTATTTGCCTGGTAGTGGTTTTCAATTGCGGTCCAAAATATTCCAAGTATTGGGCCCAATATTCCAAAACGTGTTTTTCTCTATACTTGGTCACATTTCAACCTAATATAATCCAAAAATTTCCTATTGCTCCCCAAAACACTAAGAAATATTTTCACTCCAAATTCCAAGACTCAAAACCCTCATTCGGATTTAAGGATTCTCTTCAAGCTTCAAGTATCCATTGTCAACCTAAAGAACTTCTCCAAAGATAAGTTATGTGGTGTTGAACCATTGGTCCCTTTCACCTATGGTGCCTAAGTCTCATTTTTACTAATGTTTTATGACTTAAAGTTGATTTTACATGTGGGTCTTGTATATTGAGAAATTTACTGCACGGTGATTTTAGTTCATGAAAGTATGGTTGTTTTAGCATGTTTTGAGCTCTAAATCTTGGATCTAATGTTGGATTTGAT
>JAOTQR010078595.1:0-11178 GCA_025774065.1 Solanum ossicruentum
TATACACACACACACACACACAAACGGTCATAAATTTTTTAAAACTTATACAAATCAAATGTATCAATAAATTATATACAAATAGCTAGTAATTATAAATTTTTCATAATTTATACAAATCAAATGTATCAACAAATTGTATACAAATAGCAAAATTAAGTATAAAAATTTCTAAATTTATACCATTAGAAATTGAATTATACAAATTTTAGCAAACTTAATTAAACTATAGCCACCTTCAATACTTAACCGAAAGAATAGCTAGAGCCCAAAATAACCTTTAAATATTTGTCGTTTCTCGTAATTTTTACTTAATTATATCTTGTAATAGAATTATGACCATATCATATCCAATATTATTGATTTGTTTTACATTTATATTCATCAATAACTTTAATATGTATTTGCGTTTTATTTTTTACATGTTTTTTATGAATATAGGAGTTCAATTTTCAACAACTATTATTTTAAATATCCAAATGCCAAGTATATAGCAAATAAAGTATTTGATAGGACGCTTAGTAGGAAATATTTTAGGGGTTGTTTGGTTCATCAAATAAGACATGAACTTTTGATATATAGTATGTGTATGAGTGGTCAAAATTTTAGAAAAGTAATTTTTTCAAAAAAAAAAAAAGTTGTATACGGTGAGAAAAATGACATCCTTGACATACGTAGAAGAATAAACTCTACAAGTGATATTTTATATTAATTGTGTCTTCTACATCTTTCAACACGTCTCATTGATCTTCTTCCCCTTTTCCAACCCCCCCCCTAACCTCACCTGTTGTAGTGCTTTTCACGAATATATATAAATAATTTTAATATAATATCTTTTGTTTATATACAAAATAGAAAAAAATAAACAAAAAGCCTTCTCATTTTCCTAGAAAATATTTAATCTTCATACTGAACACATCCTATAATATAAAGTATTTGATTTTGTGTTTGATTGAACATTTATTTTCGATATAAGAAATTTTGTGATGTTTGGGATCTCAAGAGGTAACTTTGGTGAGCATCGAGGAAATTGAGGGTAGAATGAGGGCGTTAAAAAAATGGAAGCAAAATAGATGGCGTAGAAGAAATTTATACAATTCAATTTAGTATAAAAATAGTCTAATATATGTATAAGCAACACTACGTTACTATTCAAAATAACTTTCAAATTCTCAATCTGTCTCTAAAATTGGCATCCACGCGCAGGTTTATCGATGAGTTTGTATGTTCATAATTAAATCACATGGCCAACATTCCATTTATAGTTGAACTTTGAATGAAGATATAATATTGCTATATCTCTCAGATTCCCTTTATAGTTAAACAAACGTGTTTTTCGTTATTATTTTATTACAAAGGCTCTACTTTCATAACGTGCTGAATAGTTCCTATGTTCCCTACATTATCATATGTGTCTAATGGCTTTATATATAATCTTGTAATAAAACGTGTTTATATTCTAGTAAAAGCCACTCCGGAGATGATCGTAGACCATATGTTATACAATTTAAGTAGGAGAAAAAAAAATTATCCTTCTACAATTTGGATCGCCGAGGCCATCATGATATCTACAAAAGCATAAACGCTATGTGCATCATCAAATTATCAAAATCAATTAATAAAAGTTGAAGATATATGAATATATATATATATATATATAAAAGAATAAACGCTATGTGCAATATCAAATTATCAAAAACTATTAAAAAAAGTTTAAGATATATATATATATATATATATATATATATATATATATATATATATATATATATATATATAGAAATAAAATATCAAACAACTATCAATCTGCAAACGAAAAGCACCCAAGGCCAACATGACTAATAACGTGGCTATACAATAATACAATACTTCGGACGGGACAAGCTCACAGCCTGCCCAAAATCTAAAAACAAAAAAACAAACCAACCTTCAGATCCCTAACCATAATAACCCTTCCCCCCCCCCCCCCAACAAAAAAAAGTACCTAAGCTGAAAATTGTATCAGAACGTAACATTCAAGTCATTTTAGCTAAGATCGAGTCAACAAATTAAAAATAATTTAAAATAAGTACAAAAATAGTTTCGGTGAAAGTTTTGGCTAAGGGGTTTAGAAGATAATTTTTGTAGCTAAATTGCTTAATCAGAAGAATACACAACTAGTATGCATCACTGACCTAGCCAATCCCGATTAAAAATCACCATTACAAAATTTTGGAGAAAATAAACTGAGATAGAGCAAGTCCGCATCGCCGACTTGTTTCATGACAGGTGAAATTTATGGCCTGATTTTAACTTTAATGAGCAGTATTTTGGTCTTTTTCCCACTCCTACATGTAACTCACATTGTTTTGAGGTTACAATTAATTCCATATCAATTTTTAAACGTTATTTTTCCATCACTATCACACTTAGACTTTGAGAACGGTGAATTGAGAGAAAAAAGACAAAGGTTCAAGGCGGACAAGTTAAATCATCTACTCTTGAATGTTTAATCTTAATTCTAGATATGTAAAACTAACTAAAACATTGAATTGAGTTCATCTACTTGCTAATTAAAATATGGAACTAAGTTCATCCACTTGACTCACTTTCTTGTTTGACAGATTGAATACAAGTTTGAGTCTCTGAGTCTTCTATAATTGAATTCTTAAGAAGTATACTAAATCCTAGAAATTTCTTGCATATCATTGTACAAATTGATGTGTTTATAAGTTAGGCACAATTGTGTTAGAGTCGGTGGGAAAAGTATGAGCTGGCATATTGAGATAATTGTATATTATTACTTATTGTACATTGAACCTTTAATAAAGGAAGATATCCCTAAATATTGGTTGAACTGGTTTGGTCGTTTGGAGAACGTCATGATTTTTTATTGTGGAGATGGAAGCGATGCCTTTAAGGGGAAAATTACAAGAATATATATTTTTTGACTTAATTTTATTTTTATGTATTAATTTTTAAAAATATTAATATTTTTATCAAATTTTATGTCATTTCTTTAGTCTTTAGATCACATCCTAAACTTTTATGTCACATCTTTATTCTTTATGTTTTGTTTTTAATTTTTATGGCATAGTTTGATAAATAATTGTTGACATTTTTGGATAAAAATAGAGGTTGACACATAAAAATAAAATTTGGTCTAAAAATGTATATTTTTGCAATTTTCCCTGGTTTTAAGTAGGGGCTATCAAATTGGTTGGTTGAGTTGAAATTAGGAATGTTAAAATGGGTTCAAATAGAGATTGTATTGGGTTATACCCGCCCAAATTTACTCTGGGTTCAAAGGGGTTCAAATGGACTAAAATTTGAATTGGGTCATGACCTATCCAATTTGACCCGTTCAATCTCGATAAGTTTATAACCACAATTTGAATTTCAACTCAAAAAAATAAAAATGAAAACTTACAACAGGGTTCAGGGTTCAGATAGATAAATCATAGAAAATATAAAAAAAAATAGAAAACATATATTATATAAATACAAGTAAAGAGCCTTAGAATGGGTTGAAATTGGAGATTAAATTGGCCTCAATTCAAGATTCTTTCAAAATGGATTAAGGCTTGAATGATTTAAGATTGAACCTAATTCAAATTATATTGAGCCTAACCCATAAAATTTTGGACGATTTGGATGGATTATCTATTTTTGGACTCATTTTTAGACTCTTAATCTTATGGAAGAATATTGTTTAAGTAAATATCTGTCACTAAAACAAAGAGCGAGAGGTGTGCATCGATCCGTTCAGTTTGATTTTGTATATTATCAATTTGGTTTAGCGATTTTCGATTTTTAAATATGATAAACCAATAAAATATTCTTTATCGATTTTCGATTTATCGATTTTAAATCCTTACGGTTCAGTTTTCGGTTTACCCAATAAGAATGATAATGAAAATTTGCAGATTTACCTGATAAGAATGATAATGAGAATTTGCATTACTAAGCAGATAGAGTACGAAGACTATGTTTACAAATTTGCAAAAGCTATAATTAGTTAATTAGAAACTAAAATGCTAAAGTGGATAACTAATCACTTAAGTACTATAAAGATTAAAATATGCAAAGTATTGTTATAGTGTCCTATTATTATTAAATTACTAATAATTAATCTTGATTTCTTGTAGAGAAATCTGCGGAGTTTAATCCACGAGCTCTCTCTGGCTTCTTGTTAGAATTCTTGATGTTAATTTTGAATCATGAGGACCCCTTTATATAGTTGTAGAATAGAGGAGTCATGATATAATCAGACTTTCTTCCGGCCAATCAGAGTTAAGGTGATATGGCACAGAAAAGTGATAAGAACAGGTTTCCGTGAGTTATGATGGAATTAGGCTTTCTTCTAGCCAATCAAATTTAAAGTGACATGGCGCAGAAAAAGTGATAAGAATAGGTTTCCTTTTAAGTGACATGACGATATTTGATTGGTTGAGACACATCTCTTGCATATGTGACACATTTGACCTTTGATTTAGACAGGAATGTCATGTCATTTTGACACATGATATGATCTTATTGACTTCTTTGTTTGACTTGGCATGTCATGTCATCCACCACATGGCATCAAGTGGGCCTCTGGATGGAGTACATAAGCCTAATAAAGTGGGTCATCTTATATAGTCCAAATGAATTTGTGCTTTTAATTGAATCCATATTTTATTAGACTTAATTAATTAACCCAATTATATTAATCCATAACATTTATTTCGTGAACTAAAATATTTTGAATTTAATATAATTTGAATCATTTTATAAAATTTATATTTAAATAAATTTATATGATTATTTATGGGGTAAAAAATGCTCTCCTTACAAATAAATATATCAATCACTTTTTTTAAGCACATTCTTTACTAATAATAATTTTTTTAATTAATAAATACTTATCCTACTTCAATTGGTAAAAGATAAAAATACAAAATATTTTATTATTATTTTTTTTGTTATCAAAGTGAAATTAAGATCGGAATACTCTGATCTTATATATATGACCTATACTATCAATTAAAAAGGTACACGCAAATATTCTATTTTGTTTGATAAAATGAGATTAAGAAGAAAAAATATATTTTCTACTTAATTATTTGCTATAGTGATTTTTTTAAGTTAAAAAAGAAAGAATATTTTTTAAAAGTGATATTTTTATTTTTATTAAAAATAAAATATGTTTTAAAGAAACATAATATATTTATAAAGTAAAAGACCAATTTGACCCATTAAATATCAAACTATTGACAACAAAAATATTTTTTAATTAATTATTAATTGAAAATATTTTATTCAATTTTGCATAGATATTTTGACGCTTTTTCAATTCTTTTACCCCATATGCAAATGTGATAAGCATTGCCAATTTTTAGGCGTTGCACATTCGTGTATCAATTGGTGCGAAGAATTCTGTTTTTTTATTTATAAATGAAAAGTTAAAAGTAATGAGTATGGTGGGTTGAATATGAGCCCTTCATTTTTAGTTAAAGATTTTAAAATTAAATTTTAGATCGATTTAATAGATAATAACTTATGCAAATTCAATTTCTAAACCTTAAAATTTCAGATGTTTTCTATTTAAAATTAATGCGTGAAATTAAAAGATGCTAATATATTTTTTATGATTAACTATTTATTGGATGAATGAAAATATACATAACTTTTCATAAAAAAAATTGACTAAAATATATTTAATTAAAATATTTTATGTTCGATTTTCAAATGTGCCAAAGAAATAATGTGACAAGTTAAAGCAATTGTCTATATATAGAGCTTTTATATGATGAAAAGAATTAGCAAAACAAAGTTTGTGCTCCTTTAAAGCAAATTATTTATATTCATATATCTTGAAAGTGACAAAATTAAACTCAACCCGTTCAACCTTTTGAAGTTTGAGCGGGTTATTAGCCCGCCCATTTATTAACTCAACCCATTTTAACTCAACCCGTTTTAATCCATTTAAACTTGGGTTGATATGCAACCCAAATATACTCGAGAGATATCTTGAACATAATCATGTATGATACCAATTGGGTATTAATATACTGCCTGAGTATCACAGAGGATTGAACTCATTCTGTATGATACCAATTAGGTATTAATATACTGCCTGAGTATCACGGAGGATTGAACTCATTCTGTATGATACCGGTATGATATATATATCGGAGTATATTTTATAGTATTTATACTGACATCAATATGATTTTGGGGCGAAATAAAAAGCGATAAGTGGGGTAAAAAGGTAAATAATTTGAATCATGAATCCATTAAAGATTAATAGTTTGAATTGAATATATTAAACATAAATAATTTCAAATTAAATCTATTTTATGTATTTTTCCGAAAAGAAAAGAGAGTGGTTTGTGTTTAAACGGATCATAGCTTGGGCCAGACATTTTGGGGGAATTCCATATATTTACCAGCATTAAATTGATTGACAATTGGGAAAAATAGATGCCACATTCAATTAAAGATGTGACATGTAAATTTAGTAGGACCACATTGAAAACTCAAGAAAGTGCAGTGCCCTTTATTCCCATAATAAAAATACGACTAACCAGTGGTCCTCAATTCCGATAGGGCCTCTCTTTTCCTAGACCAACAGCTGGCATTGATCAAAACTTTTATGAAAATATTTTCAAATTTTTTTTTATATTTAATTACGATGATTTACTTCACGAGCAAGATTTTCTTTTTCATATGCGCTCCCTCGATTGAGCATGATATATTTTTTCTTTTCATATGGCATATGGAAGCAATTGAGAGTAGTTGAATAAGTAGAACTTACCTCAGATGTACCTATACTCTCTTTCTTTAATGTTAACTTCAGGTAAAGATAAATGCTTCAAGTTGTACCTTTTTGTGAAGGAAAAAGTACATGAAAAATATAATTAGTAAAGCATATTATGGCTTTTTCTATGTATTTATTACAAAAGGTAAACAAATTTGCTCAGTTCCAACTTTTTGGTTAATTTTGCAACTTGACAATATGGAAAAGATACAGGATGGACTAGAATATGACTAATGTTCGTAACTCCACTTGAGAACGAAGTCAGAACTTTTAATAAAGGAATATAAAAAGATAAAAGAATTTTTTTAGCATCAACCAAATCCAAAATAAATAAGATGATTCAAAATTTAGTATTTATGTATAACTAATAAACTGGCTTTATATAATTTCTTATGTTTTTGTATTAGAGAATTTAATTAAACTTCCTTCCACCCCGTAGTTTCACCATTGATTCTACTTATTATTGTATATTGTACACTGAGACAAGTGTCAAAAATATATTTAAATTATTATTTCTTAAATTTTCATACTTAAACTATTATTACTTATCAATTTAAAAAATATACTTGATCAGTGATATGTATCATACGATCTCTTTTTTAAAAAAATTTGTTACATAACATTCTATATTAAAGTATTAATATCAGTTAAAAGTTAAAGATAAGAAAATATTACTATCCAAAAATAAAAAGAAATTATTCCTTTTAAACAAATATTTTTTAAAAATATTTTTCTCACTCAACTTGACCACCTCCCCTCCACCAACTCCACTCTAAAACTACTGCACCAATTCCCCCATCTTTTTTTTTAAAAAAAATATTAGACTTCACGGACTCCCCGATTCCTTTCTTAAAAAAATTGATATTATTTTAGTTTTTTAAAATGCCATCAAATTTAACTCTTGGCTCCTAATTTATTTTACATTTTCTCATACTATGTAGATATGTGCATATATCTTTAAAAAATATTTCATTTTTTACTTACAAATCAGATACAACAAAATAGATAGATAGATAAGTAGATATAAGGTGCATAGGTAGAATTATTATTTTTTTTAAAAAAAATATTAGACTTCACGGACTCCCCGATTCCTTTCTTAAAAAAATTGATATTATTTTAGTTTTTTAAAATGCCATCAAATTTAACTCTTGGCTCCTAATTTATTTTACATTTTCTCATACTATGTAGATATGTGCATATATCTTTAAAAAATATTTCATTTTTTACTTACAAATCAGATACAACAAAATAGATAGATAGATAAGTAGATATAAGGTGCATAGGTAGAATTATTATTTTTTTTAAAATAATAAAATAGTGCTTATATTATTATTTGAAGGGGGACCGGTGTGGGGGAGGATAAAGTAATAATTTCTATAAAATCTTTATTAAAAAAATAAATATTAAAATTTGGTACGGGGGTGGGATACAATGAGAGAAAGTAGTGGAATAAAAAATAATTTATATTTTATTTTAGACTATTTTTTTGAAATAATAATATTTTTATTTTAACTTATATTAATAATTTATTTAATGCTTAATTAATAGTTTAAAACGGGATAGTTTAAATGTGTTTTTGACAGTTATTCCCACATACATGTAATTATCTTTTAGAACCTTATTCTATTTCATTGATGGAGAGATTTGAAGTCCCATATTATGGGATGGATGGACAGTAAGCAAATCACCTCAACTTGCAAAACACTACAAGTTGAAGGCATTGAGAGAAATATCCTACATTTCATTTATTAAATTTAAAATTTGTTAATAGTGATTATTTTTTAAAGAAAAGATTGAAAAATGACAAATTATTTTTGTTTCTGTATATGTTTTGTTTTAAGGTGGCCTCAATTATCAGTTTTTAACATTGACGGAGACAACTCATCTTCTAATAATATGATGTCTTAATGGTGAATCATTTTTAATTTCCTAAACTTTAATCCTCTATGGGTTATTTACTTCAATTAGAAAGATAATTATATGCTTAAACTAAGTTAGCCTTTAACAATTTGGATAGACTTGTAATAATGTCAAGTGCATGAGGGTATTGGAAGACTAAAAACAAACTGAAATGTGGGTTTTAGGCAAACAAGACGATAGTATTAGTACCTTCCGACCTCATGATTTTAAGAGAAAAGAATGGAAATAGACCCTTATATTGAGAGGTACGTCTAAACGAATTTCATACTATTTTACTCTTTTTTGATTTGTTTCAAAGAGAATGAATCATTTCTTTATAAAATTTTAATTTTCCACGTGACATGTTTAAAGCTGCAAAATTATAAAATATTTTAATACATTTAATATAACTTTAGCTTAGGACCATAAGATTGAAAAATCTTCTTAGAAGTACATTTTGATATTAATTCTAGTCAAATATTTAACAAATTTTAATACTCCCTCCATGCGGTCATCTTTCTATAAATATTTGTCTCATGTTATAAGAGCATTTACTAAATTAGGATAAAATTAATTATTTTTTCTCATTTTACCCCCAGCATTTTATTAATTAGTGTATTAATAATTTTTTCTAACTTAATTTAATGTGCATTGAGATAAATGAAGATTAAATGATAAAGTCTACTGATATATTAATGATTTCTTAATAACTGTATAGAATAGAAAGTGTCCTTATAATATGGGACGGGGAAATAGTTAGATTTAACAAGTAGAAAAGATTTAACAAAAATACTAAGTAAAAGACAACCTCATCAATACTCATAAATTATGACATTGAAAAACTTCATGTGGAAGTCTATGTGAGTGTAAATATCTATTAATATCTCAATAAATTTAAGATCAGAACTAATAATTTAATATTGTGAAGAATTCAATACATTGAAAATTTTAAGCGCTCAATTCATTTAAAATTTAATTTTTGAATCTAAAACATACACCTAAAAAATTGTATCATACGTTAGAAATTGACCAAAAAGTAAAAACAATAATTACAGCACATCTAAAATAAATTTCAGTTAAAGTCCTTCTTTTCACTTCTCATTTAATCCAACAGACAAAATTTCTTAAGTAATTCTTATATAAAGTATTCAATGTTTTTATCAAATTTAAATGCTAAATCTCCTTTAAAATAAATGTCTTAAGAAATTATTTCGAACCTAATTACTCTAAATTTAAGATGGACGGAGCAAGTACTTTAGATTTTTTAACTAAAAAGTTTAAATTTGAATATTTGTAAATGAACATAAAAATTATAATTGAAGCCCTGCTTCAAAAAATGAATTATTAAAATTAAAGTTTCAATTTAATCAAGCATAATATAAATATTTAAAAAATAAAAAAAAGAGAAAAGCCCAAAAAAGATAAGGCGTTTATTAAAGGTCCAAGTGACCCATATGCTTAGCTTGATAAATTGAAAGGAAATGGTGCACACATTTCTAGGAAAACAAGATTACTGACTTTTTTAATGAATTATTAGGCAATGTACCTAAATGAGAAAACCCACCTTGTGCTACAGTTATAGCTGATGAAATTGGCCGTATTCTTTCGTCACCTCATAATAATAATTTCTAAATATTTGACTAAATTCAACACTCCATCCCTTTAAAGGAAAGTTAGGTGAATCTCTTTAATTTGTACATGCCTCCCTTTTAATTAATCAGAGTTTCAATAATTGTATTTGCTTTAGATAGTTTATTTTTGATATGTTTATTTGATCGATAGGTCGATTCAAAATTGATCTTTTACTATTATAAGATACAGGTAAAATTGTGTATGTATTATTTAAAATTTTACTATTGAAATTATATTAAATATGTTATTACTATTATCGTCTGGTAATTCAAAAAGAAGTCATGAAATGTCTTTGTCAATCGAAAACATTGTTTGTCCCGAGCGAGCCATTCGTCTGGCTGAACGAAAAGTACAAAATAAATCAAAGTGATAAAAATATCATGCGAAATCTTTGATTTAACTCGCTTAGCAGAAGACTCATATATCATAATCCATATGAAAAATAGGTTTTTAAATGTGGAACTCATAAATAGCTCAAAAATCATAAACTCAATAATAATATTATAGTTTAAACATAGACTTCGAAAAAAAATTTCTATTCAATTCTACTCTGTCTATGGAGCCTCTAACCGAAGAAAATGCCAAGAGAACTCCATGGCTACCTTAAATAACTACTAACAAATGAAAGAAAGGTTTCAAAGAAAAGAACTCCTCTGAATATAAAAAGATTTCACCAACTGTTGATGGATAGAATTCTTACTGAAGCGTTTGCAATTGTGAGTACCTGGATCTATATTGTAAAATGATGCATAATCTCATGACATCACTATGTGGAATGTATGATATATAATAACTTGGTTTATTTCGACGATCATCGTGTTTCTGGGGATGACTTCCCGATCGAGGTGGAGGAGGTTAAGCTGGCC
>JAOTQR010078596.1:0-11176 GCA_025774065.1 Solanum ossicruentum
GGAAGAACTTGCATCAGTATCTCAATTTCAATTCAAACATGGGTTTGATTCACACTCCATGTTCTGAGAAAGATTTAACATCTGAAAAGAGGAAAAAATCGAGTCTTTGTCTATAGAAATGCGTTGAGAAAGGGCAGATATATAGAGACTTTCAACAAGATAGTGCTTTTTCAACTCTCTCAAAATGGAATCTATTCCAAATATATATGCCATGGTTCCTTACTTCGACAGGGTACAAATATCTAAATTTGATATTTTTAGATACTTCTTCAGACCTAGTTGGTAATCCTAGCACCATTGTGCCTTTTGAGGGCATTGAGCTTGAGGAGAACTTATCTTATGAGGAGGTGCCCATGGAGATCTTGGATAGACAGGTGAAATAACTTCGTAACAAGGATGTGGCATGGATAAAAATGCTTTGGAGGAACCAACTTGTGGATAGTGCTACATGGGAGGCGGAATTGGACATGATGAAGCGATATCTCTATCTTTTCCAATCTACTCAAGCCTAAGATATTTGGTTCTTCCTTTTCTCGTTGGTCCCAATTCTTTCCTTCTTGAGTCTCATGGTATGACATGCTTACATGTGCATTAAAAATGGTTTTATGATGTTTTGACTATTTTATTTCATTTTAACATGAGATTTGATGGCTTTGTGATTTTCAAATGATGAACTATACATGGTATATTGTGTTTAAAAGTTTCATGTTCTAACTCAAGCCTTTCAAGCCTTGTTCTTGCACATTCGAGGACGAATGTTCCCAAGAGGGAGATAATATAATGACCCAGATATTATATGACGTCGTTGGATCTTGAAAAAACTCATTTTGGGCAAAGATTTGGACCAAGTGTGTCTCAAGAGAGACCAGATGGCCAATGTGGGGTCACACGAGTCGTGTGGCCTCAAGTAAGACCACACTTTGCCTCCAATCTTGCATGTTAGCCTTGGGGTGGTGTTGCAATCTAAGGCATACCTCACTGGCACCCCACATAGGTCGTGTGGCACTCCACGGGTCATGTGGAGGGGCCGTGGGGTGGCCTAGATTTGAAAACCCCATCATTGGGGCTAAGGGAGGCCACACGACCAGTCACATGGGTCTTGTGGTGTGAGACAGCCCGTTTGTCTTTTCGTGAAGTCTCCAGAGTGAAAATATTCTAAGTATGGGGTCACCGTCTTGCAACTTTTTCGCAAAATTTCCTAAGGTTAGGTTGACGGGAGCACCACAAGGACCGTGTAGTTTCACACGGCTCGTGAAAGTTATCCTTTTAGTGGGCTAGTGCGAAAAATTCTAAGTGTTGGTTCAAGATCAAAATTTCCAGAAAATTTTCTAAGTATCGTTTCACGGCACTCCACACAGATCGTGGAGTACCACATGAGTCGTTTACCCTCAAGTCAAATGGCTTCCGGTAAATTTTTCCTCCAATTCATTAATGGTGTTTTCGTAAATTTAGTTATTTCTATAGGTCTTTTGGGAATTCCTATGTTATTCTAAGGACATCTAAAGACCTAAAACCTATTTCAAACATTCAAAATCACTCTCATATTTTAAAACCTCTCAAAAGCTTTCTACTAAAGAACTCTTGGAGATTTCAATATTAGAGCTTGGTAACTCAACTTCTTCAAAATTCTTTGGGGTGTCTTCATCTTAGTGAAGGTATGTGGGTTTGATCCTTGATTACCTTCCAATCAAGGAGACCCAAACTATTTTCAAGCAATTTTATTAATTTCTAACTTACTTTGAATAGTGATTTTGAATATTATGATTCCTAAAATTCTATTTATGCATGGGTAGTACTTATTTGATGATTTTATGGTGATTTAAATTATTATATGAGGATTGACTTTGGGCTTATGGAATTATAAGTATGCATGTCCCCTTGAAGACTTGTTTATGCATGGGTGATTATATTATGATTTTAAAGGTGGATTTAATTATTCTTTCAATTGAATTTCATATTATATTATGAATTTTAGACTTAATCTTAATTATCCATGTCATTCACTCATTGTTCATAGTATATACATTCATGTACATGGATTATTATGGAAATTATGGAGTGGGTTAAGCCCAAGTTTGTTATATGATATGATTTTGATAAGATATTGGCTATGACAATATGTGATCAGATATATTTCTATTGATTATGGCTCTTTGAGCATTTTGGGTGCTTGCACCATTTTGGTATATGAATAGGTTATTCCTATGCATGAGTATTATGACTATGAAGGTATAATTTTGGCACTTGAGCGTAAGTATGAACTGTTATGAAAGATGTTTGGGTTTAAGCCCAATTGTGCCTTGAAATGTTTTGACAAGACTTGTGTCTTTTGAAAGCATGTATAATTACATATATTATAAGTATTCTTGTGGAATAACGACTTAGCAGCGATGGATCGGGGGAGTTAGGGCTATCCCCAAGGGCCCTCTCCTATTTCTCGAACTATGTGCCTAGCAAAGGTTTCCTTTTCGAAATGGGAGGCCCATAAGGGAAGATGCCTCTTAAATGGGGTTGCCCATAAGGAGAGAAATGATATGATATGTTTTGATATGAAAATCCAATCCGAAATGGGAGGCCCATAAAGAAGGTTGCTTCATACGAAATGGGAGGCCCGTAAGGTGAAGCACGATTTACCCTTGGCAAGTAAACCACCTTTTTACCGTTGTGGGATAATCATCGGGATTCCAAGTAATAGCTCTCTTGGTCTTACTCATGTCGGTTGAGGTCCCATTCCCACTATATATATGAGCATCATTTGCACCTCATGCATCATTGGTTTCGTGACATCTTGCTATACTACACTTCTTGTTATATATATCTCCTTCTATAATATGTGCCCTTATCATTTAACATTGATATGCAGGTTTTTGGTAAGTTCATGCACTGCATCCCGCATACTTAGTACTTTAAACGTACTAACACATACTCTTGCCTACATGATTTCACCATGTAGGGACCGAGAACTTTGATCATCCAACATTTGACTCTTAGCTTGGATTCCAAGTTTAATTGTAGTGGTGATTCGTATCTTTCAAGGATGATCCACCATCTATCTACCTTTATTACTTTTTGTTTCTTTACGTATTGAAGGTGAGCCCATGGAATGTCTTAGCCCTCGACCCTTCTATATAGAGGCACTGTTGGACTTCTTGTAAACCCCCTTACATTTTATGCTATGTGATATGACTTAAGTCTATGATATGGGTTGGTTATCTTGGTTATCGTTATGTGAGTTGGTTATGTGATTGGTGGCTTGTTATATGTTGTGATGGAAAGATCCTAAGTCCTGGAATTCCTCCATAGTGTGAGTCATATTTCCTCATTCCGTAGAATTATGTGTTTATTTGTGTGCGCTTCGAATCGATGATGTGAGTTTTGGTATCTTGAGGCTTGTTTGGGAACTCGTGGGTTCCCATTTGTCATGTCACATCTAGGCCCTAGGTATGGGTCATGATAAAATTGCTGATCTCAAGACAATCATTAATTCAACTATACAGCGGAATTCATCAGGGATTAAGTAAATAGTATAGTGGGCATCTCAACTCAATCACATCTATAGCAAGAATAAGGGCCATAGGCCAAAACTAGTCTCAACATCCATGGCATAAAATGTATTCAAGAAACACAGATTAAAATAGGAAAGATCCTAATATCAAAACCATTCTCTCTATATCTATGAAGTCTCTACTTCTACATTCTAAAAATGTACCGTGACAGACCATGGCTACCACAAGCTCAAAAGAATAAACTCAAATCATATGGAAAGAAATAAAAGGTATCCTCCAAATGTAAGGGAGGACTCACCAAATCTCTGGAACTAGAAATCTCTGAACTTCAACGATTCTCTGTTGAAGTCCTCTATCTTTCGTATCTGCATCATGAAACGATGCAGAACCAAATGGCGTCAGTACGTGAAATATATGCTATGTAAAATAGCTGTATGAAATAATATAGGCAGAATAACATGGAATAATCTCAACTCATAAGATACTCCAAATGATAGGCACTCATCTTAGGTAAGGATAAGACGTAGACAATAACTCATCAACAACATCAATCAAGACTCAAACCATCAACTCAACATCAGACCTATCAGTGTGGAACCTGGCTGGAAGTTTCTCATACCTACAACCATCACCTATGAGACGGTGATGATACAACGAAGCGATGTTGTTGTGGCATCTGCCCAGTACCTTACTGGGGTAAAGGGCGTGGCATCTGTGGATCCATAATAACATCAAGTCCTCTTTTAGGACTAAAGTAAAATTCATTTTCACCGCCCAATCCTCTTCTATGCTGGCCACGTAGTTATGAGTGCGAGTGGGACTCACTCTTACTCATTTCGGTGCTCAATACTCCTCCCAGGACTCAATATGCTCATAAACATTAAACATCAAGATTTCTCGTCATTTATTCTCTTTTGGACAAAGAACATCAACTCATCTCATCAACCATCAACTCGATGGATTAGGAACATTTTTTTAGGATCAAGTTCAACCTCTTTAAGACTTTAAGTACATCAATTTCATCAACACACTTAATTCAAGACCACAAGCACATTAATACGATCAAGGCTCTAGACATCAACCCCTAAGTTTCATTCTTGCAATCTTTAACAAAATAGCATATAGTATTGTAGGAAATCATTCATAACAAACCATATACATAGTAAATTAAGGTTGTGATGGTCATCCACATAAGAAGTATGTAATATAAGTATAGGTTTTCAAGAAACTACTCAAAATTTACATATATGAACTCAATACATACGTCTATCTATCTATTCCAATTGTTGGGCACATGGAAGAACAGTTCCATTCTTTAGGTTAATTTTACATACCTGGGATGAAGAGTAACTTAAGCTTCTTTAAGGAATTGACCCCAAATCTTGAAAATCTCAAGCTTTCTCTTCTTTCTCTCTCAAGAAATCTCACTTGGAAGTTAGGAAAAAAAGATTTTTGAAAAACCCTTAATCTGAAGAAATTGATCCTTATATATGTTTTTGGGATTTAGGAGGGGTTGCGAAATGACCAAAACACCCTTCACGAATTGAAAGAAAAAATTCACCTCGTGCAGACTGGGCAAGCACCTATATAACTTTTGACTGAAATCTTAAAATGCATTGAAAAACTATTTTTCTATGAAAATACACATAAATTGATTTGCCAAATGCGTTTTATGTGTAATTTTTTGTAATCGCTTTTCGATCGATTTTTCAATCTCTATAAAAATTGAAAAAAATAAAAGTGTTGGTCCGCGTCTCAGGCACGTCGTGCCTCGAGCATGCATCAACACTATTTTTGTTTTAATGACAAAAAATTATCTTTTGACTCGGTTGCTCTAAAATTCGACCAAGACCATTTTCCCACTCAATTTTTCATGTTGATCGCAAATCCGGTCTCAAATTTTCCATCGGAGTTTGGGAAGATGCGTTATGCGTACGATTTCATTCTATGAGTATTTCGATAATTTCACATGTGTTACAGTATGATTTATTTGACTACACTAGCATGGACTCTCCTCTTGATCCAAACAACAAACTGAAGGCCAAAGAAGGGCTTCCTCTTGCTGATCCCATATGCTATAAAAAAAACTATTTGGTAAACTCAGTTTCCTCACCAATACTAGGTTAGACATTGCCTGTAGTGTACAACACTTAGGCCAATTTATACAAGATCCTAGAAAACCCCATCTTCAAGCTGCATTTCATCTACTAAGATACCTCAAGAAAGATCCCACACTTGGCATTTTCATGTCTAAAAGCACTAATTGCACGGTGAGAGCATATTGTGACTCAAGCTGGGCTGCATGCCCTGACTCTAGAAGATAATGACTGGATACATCGTCTTTTTAGGAGATAGTCCTGTGAGTACGAAATCCAGGAAACAAGAGATCGTGTCCTTATCCTCGGCAGAAGTAGAGTACAGGTCTCTTAGAAAAGTTGTGGGAGAATTGGTGTGGTTGAACAGATTACTTGAAGAACTCACTGTCTCATTTTTACTCGGTTGATATATTTTGTGATAGTAAATCTGTCCAGTATTTCATGAGCGGACTAAACACATTGAAATCGAGTATCATTTTGTATGGACCAAATTACAAGGAGGACTCATTAATTTGCATCATGTCACCACTGTGAACCAGCTGGCACACATCCTCACCAAAGCCCTTACAGGAGTCTCTCATTTTTCCATTCTCAGCAAGTTGGTAGTACTGCGAACCTCCCTTCCAACTTGAGAGGGGAGGGTATTAAAGATGTTGCCTAGATTAGATATTTTATATATATGTTGTACAGTGTCTATAGGCCAATAAGTCAGTTAGTATTCGGTTATTAGTTTGTTAATCAGAATTGTTGGCTACAGCTGGAATCCAACTGATTCCAATTCACTTGTACATATATACTTCAATCTGAAATAAAAGACAATAAGTTTTTCATTTCCACAAAATCAATGGAGCAGTTTGCTCCTTTCGTCTTCCCCTAAAAATGTCTTCAGATTCTCCATTGAAGCTCAATATTGAACTTACATCATCAGATTCTCCATTAAAGCTTGAAAGATTAAATAAGACATGAAGTTACAGTATTTACTAGCAGTGGTGTCATCTTGTTTATTTTTTGAAAGTACTGCTTACTACACTCAACTATAGTATTTACAGTATTTAAATCCTTCTTTTATTTTTTATTTATTTAAATGATATCTTTTATGTGAATTATTTAAAATATTGTTTAAGCTAGTAGCTCATACGTATCTCATTAGTTTTAAATTACGTGCCGTGAGTCTTTAAATTTTTTAGGTTGTAATAGAAAAAAGAAAGAACCAAGAACAATGGACGTATTAGCTATTAATTGAAACTAAATATGTATGAGCTACTAATTTTAAATGATATCTTTTTATTTTTAAAATTTAGTTTTAAATAAAATTTTCATATTAATAAATGTTATTGAGAAAATTAATTGAATAAGTCGACTAATTTTGTGTGAAATAGCCCATTGTTGAATAACTCTTGAGTTAAAAATAAAATTTGAGTGACTTATGTTAAAAAAAAATGCAAGTAGAGTGACTTTTGAGTTAAAAATGAAAGTTCAATGATTATCTTTAAAATAAATCTTTAATTTAGTGACCATATTATCTCACTGTATATCTATTTGTTTTTATCACATAAATACTATTTAAAATTTTCAATCGTATTTTTCTAGAGTTATGAATAAAGCTTTAATTAATGAATTAATATGTGTTCAATAGTCATTGACGAATTAACAAATATATGTACCTCGTGAGGTCTTTTTTTTCCCCTCTCTCTCTCTTTTTAACGAAAAAACTAACTTATACCAAATATCAAATAAGCGAGTTGAACTGAAATGAAGCAAAATAAAAAAAAAAGTTGAGTTAAAATCAACACCAACCTACTTGTGATGAAATAAGTTTAGGTGGGTATGACAACTTGACCCATTTTTTTAAAAGATAGTTTCAAATATATAGTTTATAACAAATATATAATAAGTTTTTATATACATAAAAAAAAAATTAACTAAAAGTCAGAATGCATACACTAACTATATAATATAGTTTACTTATATATGAGCTATACACTAACTAGATTAGCTTGATTAGATTCAATAGAAGTGTTACTATATGTAACATTTTATCCTCAAATCGTAGTGCGGAGTAACATTTTAACCTTAGTAATAGCTAGGGTTTGTATACCCTATACTCTCTCAAGACCCTATTTTATAGGATTTCATTGATTTATTGTTGTTTTTGCCCATTCCAATATTTGAATGAAATAATTCTTAATACGTTATAAGAAAATATGTTTATACTAATTCTGAGTATTATATATATATATATATATAGTATATTTGTTAATTGGTTTAAATAATGGATTGTTTGGGTCAACACTTGCTTGTATTTTAGCCCAAAAATCACCCTTGTTTACCAATCTTTGGAAGAATGTAAATGATATTACATCAAGTTTTCAATTAACATGATTTTGAATCTGCTAATTATAATGACCTTCCAAGGACAGCCATTTTCGGGTGTAGTTTTAGTCAATAAAGTGGCGTGAATAGTATGTACAAGGAACATTGACAACAACTCCTATGCAATTTGATTTTTTGGGAATAACATCACATCAGAAAAGCAAATGCAAAAGATAGGTGCTCATCTATATTGAAAATTTAAATGATACCAAATCATTTTCATTTCTTTTCCTCCCCAATGTAAAGAGAACTTTAATACAACTAAATGAAATAAGTCCAAACATTTAGATAAGAATGGTATCAATTAGTTCTCGACCCTTTGTGTCTACTCAGATGACCAGAGCATTCGCCGCTCATAAAAAATTATATGACTTATATATTGACTATATAATATATTTACATTATGGTACGCTTAAAAAGATCAATATAATATAACTAAGTGGACAGTGACTATTAAATTCCTACCAACTCAAAATCACCACTAAATATTCTAATATAAATTTTTTTGATCTTGAGAGTATTTGATTCACTTGAAACGATTTATGTTTGTGGTACATCAAATCTTATAGAAAAAGAAAAAGTAACGAAGAAGAAGAAGAAATACGATGAAAAAGTGCAAAAGTGGGACAAAGAAAAAGAAGTAGGAAGACAACGACTTAGAAAGACGAAGAAGACACAGAAATAAAAGAAAGTCAGGGCTGCGTGCCCCTTTTTTTCCAAAAAACAATATAGTTGAATGATCATTTTAGGTAATTTTATAGATTGTGCTAAAAAAATAATAACTAAAAATTATGAGCTAACAATTTACTTAATTTTTTTCTTTTTTAATGGTTTACTTTACCTTACCACACCCTTTACTCATGTACACCCCTCCCCTAACTCAGGACCTAAGCCTTGACTCTTATCTTCGATCTGGACAACATTTGATAATCGAGCCTCAACTTAACAATTAAGACATGAGACTTGAGACCCAAGCCTTCATTCTTTTTAAACAGTTCACATTTTTTTATGATTTTCTTTAAAAAAAAAATTGTGAAAGTTGAACTTTGGAGGTCAATTTTTGAATCTTTTTTCAAATTTTTTTTAGACAGTTTGCATTTCTTCATTTTTTTATGCTTAAAAAACTTACACGTCCGAAAGTTAGTATCATTATAAAATATGAATCTTGTGAGGTTGGGTTTTGGTAGTTAGTAGTGCGAGATTTGACCCTAACTCGGGCTCGATCCAATCCTAACCTGGGACCTTATCCCCGACACTCATTTGACACCTGATCCTAATCTATGATCCATCATTTAACCCAACCACAATCTTCGATCAAAAATTCAATCCGATCATAACCTGGAACTTAAGCCTTAATTCATAAAAATATCAAACTAATAAATCGTAAATATTAGCTAAAATTAGATTAACATTAAAATATAAAATTGTTGAATGTTCAACGCATAAAATTTTAAATGAATTGAACGAGCCTATCATATTTGACACCCTGAAATGTCAGCTTCAAATTGACATACTTAATCACACTAATCTTTTCATCTTGTCAATTATTGAGGTGCATTAAATTCACTGAATACTTTTTGAGCACCCAATTACAAGCCGGCTCTTTATATCATGGTATGACTTTTCTTCTCTCAAATGAAAATAATTCATTTTGAGAATTAAACTGTATTATGCCATGCTTGCAAACAAAAATAGATAATTTTGATTCTTTTCGAAAATTTAAACCTAGTCTTTTAAAATTCATTTTTGTTTTGATTTTATTTTCTATTTTCTGTTCTCTTTTATTTTTATACCTTCATCCGATGAGATTCTTTGCTCCGCCACTATTTCTCACTATCTTTCCCAAGCAAAACTCATCATTCCAACCCTTAGACCTGCAATTCTTTTCTCAAAATAAAATTCTTTCAAGTTAATATAAAAAAAATCAAATAGACTAGTTGAATATAAAAAATCAATTAAAAGAACCAAAATAAAAAGGGATTTGTCTTTGGTGTTTGCCATAAAGGTGGAAAAAAACAGTTCTTTTAATTTTATTTCTCTTTTTATTGTTGATAAGAAATTGTCAAAAAAATAGAACTTTCATGTTTTGGGGTGTTTCTTTCAAAAATAGTGTTTTATTGTGTTTGAGGCAGTCGTCCACAATAATGAAAAGATTCATTTTGTTAAAAAAAAGGTGTAAAAGAACCCTAAAAAATTTACTCAATAGGGAATAGAGAGATTATTGATTGTTAAATTTTATCTCTCTCAAAATTGGCATTGCATATCGTTGTCATGTAATTAAATAAATTAAATCAATCTCTAAAATAAATTTTCATTCAGATCTTTAAAATTAAGAGCACATGTTCTGAACTTTAAATGGATGACTAAATTATTATGAGTTTAATTTTTGTCTACTGTCAATGTATAAATTTTGTACACCAGATAATATTGACCAGCAATTGCAGGTAATCAAGTAATATTTTTTAATAATATTTATTTGTTTATATTTTAAAAAATAAAATACAATTATAATTTTTTCTCTTTCTTCTCTACTTCTCTCTGTTTCACTCTCTCTCTCTCTCTTCCTTGTTTGGCAAATAGTTTAATTTTTTTTAATTGGCTTTTTCCACTACTATTTAACTATCTTTTTTTTTAATTAGTCTACAAGCATATATATCAATTTCTTTCTCCTTCACTATGTAGTCTTTTGTGCATTTTTTTTCAATACATAACAATTGCATTTTTATATGTACAATCAAAGCTAACTATTCTAGATATATTTTAATTTTGTTTATAGATTCTAGGATTTATTGGTTATTTTTTTTAACAAAATTAAGTATTTTTTGAAATTTTCGTTTCATTTTTCTATTATTGTATGCTGTATTTTTCATAGAAGATTAGTACATCTCTTGAACAACTTCCTAAATCTTCCATTTATTTCAAATCTTCTTTTTGATTGTACATTTAATTTATTATTATTATTATTATAAATATAAATGTCATAAATTAAGTTTTTTTGGAAATAAAATAAAAGATAAACAAAATAATTTTAAGAAAATGAAAGGAATAAAAATAAAAAGAAAAGAAAAGAATTGCAATATCGTCATTTTACCATCGTCATACAATCTATACTACATTAATAGTATGAAGACCCTTAATAATGTTGTTTTAGACACTGACAAAGTTGGTTATGTTGAAGTTCAAGAGTCTCTTTGTATGCTT
>JAOTQR010078597.1:0-11175 GCA_025774065.1 Solanum ossicruentum
ATATGCACAGGAGAGTCATGTACATGTCCCAAAACTACTGCAATACATATATCTAGATACAAATGTGATCCTCTGCATAGCTCCCAAAATTTATCTTCGGTGGTCATCTTCAAGTATCATCTAGGGTATTCCCTGCGATAAAAACAATTATTGCTAAGCATGAAGCTTAGTGGTGTAAAAGCTAAAAGTTGAAGCCTTTAGATTCCTCAATTTACCTTTCATAAATCAAACGACAACACAATTGAAATATAATAAATAGACCAACTGAGCAAATATATCAATAGAATCAAGTAGGATATTTAAAGATCTAAGTATCAAGATTTCCTAGAACAAATTTTACAAGAGTTCAAATGATAAGTTTCACCTAGTATATATGTCATACTGTCACATCAAACATAATCAAATATTAAAGAGGATCGAATCCCTGTATTAAGAAGGGCTAAAACAAAATAATGAAGAGAACCAAGAACTATATTAAGAGTAGCTTTCTAGTTCATGATTAAAATGGACTGCTTCCATACTTAGGACAAACTAAAAATTCATAAAAAGATGGCAATTGATCCGAACAAGAGGCATGTCAATGGTGACAAGGTCACAGCCACAAGAAGGACATAGTCCACAAGGATATCAAGTGATCAGGCAATTCGTACAAATGGACGAATTAAACAAGTTCCTTGCAAGTCCCAAAATGTCTCAACACAACCAGATAAAATAACAAGAACATAATTGAGATACCAGGATAACAGTTAAATGTACCAGTAGGTATCAAAGGCACAAAAACTAGTTTTTACACAAACCTGACCCTTTTAGTATGCAACCGACCCTACTGAGTTCAAGTCATAGATCAATACGACATCCTTTTCTTCAATCAATTTCCTTAAGATTGTACATGGATGTGAGCACCTTAATACTCATTTACATGTTTGTTTAATATTCAGCACTCTCAAAAGGTACAAACTAACAAGATAAATACCAAAAATGAGTCCTATCTCTGGAAGTCACACTCTTCTCGACAGCTTTACAGTTTTACAACACAACTAGATTTTGAATTGGTAAATGGGAAAACTAGGCTTTTCAGCCTACATGAACATGGTAGGTATATGAACATAGGTTGCAATCAATCCAAAATAACTTCAAAATACCCTTTGCACAAGAAGTTATAAGCCAAACACTTACAGCACACCCCCAGGGATTTTATGTCAAAACTCTGGACAGGACTTGTCCTAAATCATGTCCACTGTTTTGAATCCATAAATACCAAATTAGATTCCAACATAAATATAAGATTTGTAGAAACATATCTTAGGGTTGAAAAGAACTAAAAACTATCACAAAATGCAACTCACATATCAAGATATGATTAAAATACTAACAATAGTACATAGAAGGCTTCCTATACAGAAAACTGACCAGAACTTTCACTGTGTTTCATCCCCTTTTTTAAGCAATTTCAGAATTTCACATAAGCATAAAATTTTTAGGTATGTGTATTAATTTTTTGAAAACATATTTACATACTAAAAACATAATTATATACAACAAGATATTCTACAATTACTACACACTTTGCAATTTAAAGATAGAATTCAACTACTTACCAAAAGGTAGGGATTTCTTAACTTTGCTACAAGGAACTGACATGCTTCATGTGTTTTTCTCAATTATAAGGTCATGAGAGACTTTATAAGGTTTTATATGGTCTTGAAACTAACTTACTTTGGGGAAAAATATATTTTATTTTAAAGCAAGTTAAAAGAAAAACTGTCCAACAAGGTGGCTGCCTAACTTTCCCTTTTTCACTCCTTATTTGTGTTATTCACACATAATACATATTATTAAGGTTTGTTTAACATATATAATTGCATAAAAATAATAAATTGTACTAAGACAAACCCTTCCCTCATTCCTTTCGATGATTCAAGAAAATTGATTTCTCTAACAACTCAAATCCAAGTCCAAGAGTTTTGAAGTAGGAGTTGATTTAATCTCGAGGGAATACCTTGTTGAAAATGAATAAATTATTTAATAATAAGGGCATTACATAATTTTTGCACAATCCCCAATGTAGAATAAGCAGTACACTGAACCACTCTACTAGAGAGATAAAGTACACAAGAGATATCATCCTTGGACAAGAAGGTTTGTGAACCAAGCTTGGAGAAGAGAATTGGAACAAGAGTAGAAGAGATCTTTCTATTTCCTTGTATTACTATTCACCAATTGCAATGGAAGTTGATTTTGGTAAACAATTTTACCTTTTAATTACGTTAGGCTAAAACCTTTTATGTTAGTGGTGTGTAATTGACATAGGTACTCAATTCATGGCTGGGTATTGTTTATTTTGAATGTTTTGTTATTAATTGAACAGAGCTCATATTCATCGCTCTGTTTAACTCAAATCCAGAGGTTGCAAACTTAGTTGATGTTTAGATCTTCAATTGTTGCATTAATTGTAAATGATTGAAGTAGGTAATGAAAATGATAAAATAAAATATTCTGGGATTGTAATTGAATTCTTGATAAGGATTGAACAACTAATGTATTAGATGGTTTTCTTATCAATTTTAGGACCAAGTGTGTTTTAGTCCAATTTTGGATATGAATTTTGTAAGGCCCCACATGTGGGAAGGTGTAAAAGTACTAAAGGAACGGAATATGGAAATTTATAAGTACGAATGGGATCTTGAATGGAACTAGGGATCGTGTCACAACCAAGCCTAGGACTTAGATGTGACACGGCGAATAGGGAACTCAAAGAAACTCCAAACAAGCCACTTAAGCATGTATAGAATATCCTTCGTTGCGGAAGCACAAACAATCAATAAACAAGTAGCAAATATTTCTAGGAAACGGGACTTTGAACTCATGCTATGGGGATGTTATCGAGAAAAGGATTAGCATGAGTAGTGTAATAAGTAAAGTCTAAGGGGAGGATAAGTATGACTAACACTATGGGGACAACAGGGACTTGGGACTTCCGTCACACACAAAATACGCAAATAAAACACAGAGGGAAATGAGGGACCAAGGGAAGTCTTCCATAGTTACAAAAGCATAATGAGTCAAGCTCATATGTACATAACATAACCTATCCAACAACACCTCTAACCATGAATATAACGGGGCAAAGGACATCTCCTGGGCTCACCCTCAAAGACAGTATCCAAAAATAGATAAGTCCAAATAAAAACAAGAAAGTGAATGGGTATTGTCCCCAGAAGTGTAGGACTCACTAATAGCTAATCTTCACTGAAACGGTTTAGCCATGTTGAGGAAGAAGATGGAAAGGAGCTCCTTTTCCTACATGGTTAGATCCTGTAGGCAAAAAGTATGTATTAGTACTTGGAATATACTAAGTATGCAAGATGCAATACAACAAGGAACATAAGCTATAATTTTAGTGATATGCATATTCATAATCAATAGATATAAGTTCAATATGTTGTGAATCTTCAATGCGTTAGTCAAAATATACATTAGGGATCATTAAATCATATAACATATCATAGATAGATAGGAAAGGACTATAATCGATGTATAAGACCAAGCGAGTTAATTCATGGAATTCCAATGTTCACTCCATAATAGAATAAGAGTGGTCTACTTTCCCAGGGTAAACCAAACACTCAAAATTTACAAAAGCTCCTTAGGGAATTCTATTTCGAAAAGTGCTTTATAAACACCCTACGGGAACATCACCCTTTTCGATTAATGTATAATGATGACCTTATGGGATAACCACCCATTTTTTTATTTAACTAACATGTGTCATACAGAAGCATCACCCTATTGGGTCAATCATGTAACATGAACTATATGGATCCATTAGCTAATTCACAAACCTATTGTAGCAACATAGCTATGGGATAATGGTTATCTTCCAAGGTTCTCTCGATGATAAGTCATAATCCCAAGGAATATTCAAATCATATTTACAACCATAATAGACAAAGCATCATAATATCATCATAGTTCATAGAGTAGCGCATCAAAACCAAAGCTTCATATATTAAAGAAAGGGCTTCATAACTTTCACAACTTTCATGACTTCCATAATACTTTCATGTTTCATTATATGTATAATAGCCCTTCAATTCATATCATTCATAATTCATATATCATTCCATAAGGTCCTCAACACCATAAAAGTTTGGCATAAATCTTATTTCAAAAGCATGGTGGGTACATGCACAAACATTAAAACCATGTAATTCATGAATATACAACATGAGAGAAGTAAAATGACTCACTTGAACATTATTCATATAATCCACCAAAAGCATAACAAAGCTTTACTAGGGCATCATCAAACCCCCATAAAAATCCATAAATTTCAGATGATATTGCACTTCATAATAATTCATAAGGATACACCATCATAAAGTACTTCATATCATCTCCATGTAAAACAGTTCATAGAATCATCATCCACTACGATAACTTGAGAAAGCATAAAGGAAAAGAGGAATAGTTGAGCTTGTGGAGAAAAGGTTTCCATAATCAAACCCCACATATCTTAGTGATTTAACAGAGGAAATGTTACGATCCAAGCCTCGGGCCTAGACATGCAACGACAAATGGGAACACGAAAGGACCCCAAGCAAGCCTCACAGCATATCATTTACATATCCTAGGTCACGAAAGCAATTAAATAATAATAAGAGAGTATAAATTAGGGTAAAGAGACTAAGGGAAGTCCTAAAATGACTATAAACAAACAAGATTCAAGAACATAAAATAATTATATCACTTGTCTAACAACACCTCTAGATATAGACTTGGGGGGGGGCAAGACAACTTTCTGGACTCACCCTTTTTGTATCAATGTTTAAAATAAAGAGATCACAAAGGTAAGAGTGCAAAGCTAGTGTCCTCTAACTTGAGGACTCACCAATAGCTTATCTTTCAGATGACCAAGTAGCCATGGGGAGGATGATCATGAGGGGCTCCAGTTCTTACATGATAACGTCATGTAGGAATAGAGTATGCGTTAGTATGTTTGAATGTACTAAGTATGCAGGGTGCAATGCAATAAGAGATAGGCAACATAATCAAAATGCATAATCATAAGCAAGGGATAATATATTAGTAACATGGCATGCATGAACAATGCTTCAAGTAAAACATGCTTTTATAGAACATAATACATGTGTAGGAAGAGACCATAATCATAGACCATGTAAACTAGTACTTGGAATCCAAGGATATTACCCCCTTGGAAGGTGATTGAGGTATATACCGTCAATTAGTAATACGGGCATAGCACCCCCTATAAGGTGGCCAAGGTATATACCTCTCAACATGGTAGTATAGCCATTGCAAGCCCCGATAAGGTGGCCAAGGTATATACCCCTCAATATGGTCGTACGGACGTAACACCCCCGACAAGGTGGCCAAGGTATATACCCCTCAACATGGTAGTACGAGCATAGCACCCCTCAAACCGGCGATTGAGGCATTCACCCCCTCAACAAGGTGTGGTCAACTTGCAACACTATAGATACTTTTCATGAAGTCAACACATACATTCCTTTCATCATCATAAAGTAACTTAACTCATAAGTCATGCAATAGACCTTCTATAACTCAAAAGCCCTTAATCAGACATTTTATCAAACACTTAGCAGTTGTGTAATGCTAGTTCAAAATCATGCAATTCAAGAGTGAAATGATATGGGAAAACTTAATGTAAATCAAACTACCAACACTTGGTAACACCCTCATACAAGATACTTTGAAACCCCTCATCAAAACTCATAACGGGTCATAGATTCATAGCTCAAAACATGCTTAAATAGTCAACATTTTATGAAACCCAACATAGTTTATAATTAACTTTCATAATAGAGATACACAATGATAATCCAACTTGAAAACATGCAATTTGCATAAAAAGGAAGGTTGGGCACCATGGGTGAAAGGACCCAATTGTTGAAACCCACATACCTCAACTTTAGAGATTTTCTTGGTGAATATTTAAATGAGAACTTGAAGTTTGAGTGAATTTCTTAAGATCCGGAATGAGTTTGGGACCCTTGAATTTGGATGAAGTATTTGGCTAAATGTTAGAGAAGGTTTTGGGGAATGTCTTGAATGATATGGGGTTGACAAATGACTAAGTATAGGAGTCTTTACGCATGCTTAGGCTTAAGACCCCAAGGCCTTGGACCGAACAGGGAAAACTGGCAACAAATAACACAGGACAGTGCCATGGTCGCGTCGCGCCAGGGGCACGGATCCTCTATAGATAAGCAAATTTTTGATAAATTAATGTTCACTATGGTTGCTCTAAAATTGGGGTTACACCAATTTCTCACTCAATTTTGCCCCCTGATCACGAATATGAAGTTGGATCTTCGATATCATGCATTGATTTTGAGATATATGGAAATCATGATTGTTGGCATTTTCGAGGCACATTTTTGGGCACATTTTAGGGCGTTTCAATATCTCTCCTTTGGGAATATTCATCCCCAAATATCAAAGAAATGTATATGAGAGAAATAATCAAGATGAGTTCAGCCTAACATATGAATGCAACAAATGTATTAAAACATCATTTCAAAATCTCAACATAAGTGTCATAAGGGCTGAAACTTAAGACGTGAAATCATACTGGGGACTTAAATAATTAACTTAGGCATGAGTAGAATGGGAGAGATAGGGATATAGGTTTTGCATGTTTGCCTTGGATTCCCATGTGATAATTGCAACTTGTTGGTTTCTCCAAAGGACCTTAACGGAAGCTACATCCTTGTTCCTAGACCTCTTCACTTGTCTATCTAAAATTTCCACCAGAATCTCTTCATAAGTCAAATTGTCTTCAACAACACTCACAATATCTATAGGCACAATAACACTTGGTTCACCAACACACTTCCTCAACATAGAAACATGAAAAACCAGATGAACCATATTCATATCATTGGGCAACTCCAACTTATAGGCCACCTTACCAATCCTCTTCAAAACTCTATAGGGACCCACAAATCGTGGACTCAATGTACCCTTTTTACCAAAAAAAACCACACCATTCATCTGTGAGACCTTCCAATAGACCCAATCACCAACCTTAAATTCAAGATCCCTTCTCCTTACACTAGCATAGGACTTTTATCTACTTTGGGTTATTTTCAACCTCTCCCTTATCAACCACACCTTCTCCATGGCCTCCATAACTAAATCCAGACGGAACAAAGCCATCTCCCCCGCTTCAAGCCATACAATCGGGGACTAATAATGTCTATCATAGAGAGCCTTAAAAAGAGCCATATCAATGCTAGAATGATAGCTATTATTGTAAGTAAACTCAATGAGTAGAAGATATTCATCTCAACTACCCTTAAACTCTAAAACACAAGCTCTAAGGATATTCTCAAGAGTTTGGATAGTTCTTTCAGCTTGCCCATCTGTTTGAGGGTGAAAGGTCGTACTAAGGTTTACCTTGGTACGAAGACCTCTTTGGAAGGACCTTCAAAAGTGAGAAGTGAATTGAGCTCCACGATCCGATGTGATAGAAGAAGTCACCCCATAAGTAGTCTTAATCAGTAGAAAATGAGCCGACTTTGTCATTCTATCAACCACAACCCAAATAGAATCAAAATGTTTTCTAGTCCTAGGCAACCCAACCGCAAAATCCATGTTGATTTCCTCCCACTCCCAAGTAGGAATCTCTATATCTTCGGCTAGGGCACCTGGCCTTTGATGCTCAGCTTTTACTTGTTGGTAATTATGACAACCGAATACAAACTTAGCAATATCTCTCTTCATAACACCCCATAAATACACTTCCCTCAAAGCTCTATACATTTTTGTAGAACTGGGTGAATACAATAGCAAGAATTATGAGCCTCATGAAGAATCTTCTTTCTCAAGTCTGCAATACTAGGTACACACAACCTACCTTGGTACCTAAGGGCACCATCTCCTCATTGGGATAAAACCTACACCTTACAATCTCTCACCAAGGCCTTTAACTCTAATAAGGCTAGGTCAAGATCTTGCTTCTCCTTCAACTCCTCAAATAATGAATATTTAGAACCATCAACAACCACTATGCCACCACTATCAACCTCCTCTAAAGTAACTCCCAATCTAGCCAACCGATGGACCTCTCTAGCCACCTCTTTGCCACCATCACCAACATGAGCTAGGTTACCCACAGACACCCTACTCAAAGCATCAACCACAACATTAGCCTTATCGGGGTGATAATGCACATTCATATCATAATCATGAAGAAGCTCTAGCCACATTCGATGTCTCAAATTGATTTCTTTTTGGGTGAAAACATATTGGAGACTCTTATGATCGGTAAATAAAACAACATGCACCCCATATAAATAATAATGCCAAATTTTCAAGGCAAATACCACGTCGCCCAATTCAAGATCATGGTTAGGATAATTCTTTTCATGCACCTTAAGTTGCCTCGAGGCATATGCTACCACTTTACCATTTTGCATCAAAACATAACCCAAACCAATTCTTGAGGGATCACAATACATAACAATCCCTTCCAATAGAGACAAGATAGAAGTGGTGACAAGCTTATCTTTCAAAGTTTGGAAACATTTTTCACACTCATCAGTCCACACAAATGTTTCATTCTTTTGAGTCAACTTAGTCATAGGAGAAGTAATATAAGAGAACCCATTCACAAACCTCCGATAATAACCCGCTAAATCCAATAAAATTCTAATATCAAATAGGGTCAAAGGTCTAGGCCAATTTCTAGTCACTTCCTTGTAGGATCCACCTTACCATCCCCCGACACCACATGACCTAGAAAGGCAACCTCTTTCAACCAAAACTCGCATTTTTCATACTTTGCATACAACTTCGCCTCCCTTAAGATTTGTAGCACTACCCTCAAGTGACTCACATGCTCCTCTTCATTATGGAAATAGATCAAGATATCATCAATGAAAACACCATAAACAAATCAAGGTAAGGTTTAAAGACCCTATTCATAAGATCCATGAAGATAGCCAGTGTATTAGTCAACCCGAAGGACATAACCACAAAATCATAGTACCCATACCTAGTCCGGAAGGCCGTCTTTAGAATGTCACACTCCCTCACTTTCACTTGGTGATACCTCAACAGAAGATCAATCTTAGAGAATTGAATATCTTTTTGTAGTTGGTCAAAATGATCATCAATCCTTGGTAGAGGATACTTGTTCTTTATGGTGACCCTATTGAGTTGCCGGTAATCGATGCACATTCTAAGAGTACTATACTTCTTTTTCACAAACAACACCAGTGCACCCCAAGGTGAATGGCTAGGTGCAATAAAACCCTTTGCAAAAAATCCATCAATTGCTCCTTCAACTCTTTTAGCTCCGCCGAGGCCATATGGTAAAGGTGAATAGAAATGGGTTGTATATCAAGAAGGAGGTCTATGCCAAAATCTATTCCTCTTTCGAGAGGAACACCAGGAAGCTCATTAGGAAAGACGTCAAATAACCCATTAACGATCGGAACTGACTCTATAGGAAGGACTTTGGACTCAACATCTCTATCCCTCATAAGATGATACAAAGACCCCTTAAAGATCAACCTATGGGCTTTAATGCAAGAAATGAATCTACCCTTGATCGCCACATCATGACTCTCCCACTAAAGAATGGGTTCATTATGGAATTGGAATTTTACCCTACGGGTTCTACAATCAATAGAGGTATAATATGCACACAACCAATCCATCCCAAGAATGACATCAAAATTCACCATTTTCAACTCAACAAAATCACAAGGCAATAGTTTATGCAAAATGAAAATGGGTAATTTCTATAGACCCTTTTAGCAACAATAGATGCACAAATGGGAGTAGAAACCTCATAAGGCTCACATAACAGTTCGGGGTTAACATGAAACTTTTTGGCAACAAAAGGAATAACAAAATAAAGAGTGGTACCCAGGTCTATCAATGCTTACACATCAAAATCAAATACTTACAGATTACCGGTGATGACATCGGGCACCTCATCTACCCCTTGTCTCCTTTGAAGAGTATAGAACCAATTTGGCCTTATAACACCCCCTTTCTTAGCCTCCTATTCCCCTAGGAACCGCATTTGTACCCCGACCTTGTGGACCACCATCTCTACCCTTGTTTTGATTTCATAGACAATCAATCATTTTGTGACCCTCTTCTCCATAGCTATAGCAAGAGCAGTGTTCCTCAAACATGGGCCATCATGGCCTCTATCACATCTTATACACATAGCATTAGGCACCACACCACCGCCACCTTGGACCCTTGGGTTATCATTAGCAAACCTTCTATTAGGAGCATTTAAAGACCCTTGGCCTTGATAAAACCGGCCACCCTTGGGACCTTGGAATCTATCTTCAAAATGGGCCCTCTTGGCCTCATTACCTCTTCTCGTTCTCAACTTTTCCGCCTCTAATTGTTTGGCATAGGTCAGAAGGAAGGACAAATCCATATCACTTATAAACATTGAAGTACGACACTCCTCATTCACCAAATTGGATACACCCATCACAAAGTTATTCATCATAGACCTTGTGTAATGACCTGTTTAGTAATATTTTTATTATTATGATTGCTCCACCATGTTCAAGTGCTGTGTCAGCCTATTTCATTTATTTATTTACACCTTATCTTAAGTTAATGCTCCATTTGGAGCTAATAAATTAGGTCAAAAAGTATATTATTGGAAGACAACTTTCCTTTTAGTGCCTTTGGCACTTATTGTGCTTCTTAAGCCTTAAAGGCATCTCTGCCTATATAAGGAAGAATATCTCTACTCGTTAAAACAAGTAAATCAGAGAATCAAAGAAAGAGATAATAAAAGAGTGCTTAATATATTGTGAAGGGGGTGTTTTAATTGTGTGAAAGTTTGAAAATTTTACTATGAGTTGCTCCTCTTTTCCAAATCTTTTATAATAAGATATTTTATATAAATGAGTTTATTTTCATGTACTTTCAAGTACTTCATCATGGAAATATTATTATGATGAATTTATCTTAACGAATCAAGGTTAAGTTGAGATGAAATAATTTATGTGACTAGATTGCGGTGATACAAATTTCATACAAAAGGGGAAGGCCAAAGAGTTAAATTGACCGTGACTCGACTAAGGCAAGTGGATTTCTTAACCTTTGTTAAGTATATAGAATCTTGTACTTTCTGTGTGAGGTGTT